>OMOT01089066.1:2511-15408 GCA_900312575.1 Acanthochaenus luetkenii | reverse complement strand
CCTTCAGCCATATCAATCTCATTCAATTAATAACGCAAAAGTGGGAAAGTTGCCAACAAATAGACGTAAATATTCACACCAGTAAACTGAAAGTGTCCCACATTAAATGATTCATGAGGGGAAAAAACGAACGTTAGGTCTATACAGTATTTACTTACGGTCTCATAACCGAGGCTTAACGTTACAGTACTGACGTTACACGTTAAGCGATAAGCGTTTGGAAAACATCAAAATACGTTTCACCGGCCCCTTCTGATTGTTCGAAGGGCGTGTAGGGTGATAGGTTCAATATTATCTCAGTTTCTCTGCTCACCATAGGAGCTTTAACAGGGGGAAGTGTCAGGCAGCAGGTTGTTCCTCCGGCTCGTTAGACTTCCTGCTAACTAACGTCTTCTTTGCACGCAGCCGCAATGGCGACTACCCAATCGGGGGCGTATGTCAATTACGCCCTGGAGAGCCGCTTTATTCAGCGCGAGCTGTTCTCAACCAATCACGTGAGGGCTCGTTCGACTCCATTCAACTTTCACTGCTGCCGTGAGGCGCTATATCAGAATATATCATTTATGTGAATATAACAATTTAATTTCATACACATACAGACCACAATTGTACAAATTATTGCTCTATTGGAATAGTTTTTTTCCACTTGGGCCGGCCGGTAGGGCGGCGCCCTAGCGCCCCTAATGGACGCCACGCCACTATGTACATCATTGTCTCACCTTTCTAAAGCCCATTCTGCTCATCTGAATCATGCACGTCATGTAAAGTGATTGAGCATGCGAGCACGTGCGTGCACCAAGGATGGGGAAGCAGAAATTAATGTTGGCCCGGACACAGTGAGATATATTGTTCTGGCGTGAAAACCAAATTTCATGGGAGCCCATTAGAGGGGCTCCCTGAAAGATTCCCAAATAAACGAGTAGGTTGAGCACAACATTGAATTTCCTCTATCCTCTTTACTGCAAAATACTCAGCACTCAATCTGAAACTAATAAACTGGTTCTGGATATGATTTATGTGTTTCAGATCAAATATGCACCCACACTACAAAGGCAAACATACCCTTTATAAGTTATTGGTTATTTCCTCTCCTCCACTGTCAAAATGAAAAGAATAACTTTTGCATTATTGTGCCTGGAGGGAATTTCAATAAGGTCTAGTTTGTTGTATGTGTGTGTATGGTGGCGGGTGACTTGCACTCACCATAAGGTCACACATGCCCATTTCAAATGCTTGAATGAACATTGTGGATTTTCTGAAACAACCCTTTCAGTACTGTAGCTTTGTATTTTCATCCTTCACATGTTTCTCCTGTCACATCCGAGGCAATGAACCGCAAACAAGCATCTCTGTCAGTATTTAAATGGCAGTGATGAAGTGAACTACACAAACAGCAGTAGTGGTTATCTAAATGCAAAAGCACTATTTTGTGAGCAATCTACATTTACGGTAATGTTCTATTTAAAATTAATCACACTAGGCTTTTTCCTATTGACTGTGCCTCAGGGAAAAATCTATGAAATGGGTAAATATCATTACTCATAAAAGCAGAGTCTGGTCATTTTAATCTATTCATTTAGTATATTTTTTCACTTAGGCATTTAAAGAAAAAATCGATAGACAATATGACGTCACGTCAAGATACTTCCTGCGCAGCTACAATGGAGTTTGATAGCAGAAACATTTTCAGCTATCTAAAACATTAATGGTAAACATCAGGTTTTGGTGACGTTTAACAACCATACAGGGAGAAATCCATCGTAGAAGAGGCAGAGAGACCAATTTCTCCACCGACAGCAGACAGAATGCAATGCAACTTTTTCTCAACTGGAAATACTCTCCCTCCCCTATCGCTATTGCTTTCCCCACCTACACGTATAACCCACAACTGAATGCAACAAGTTCCTGCCTGTTCTCTGGGGGGTTGTCGAAAAAAGGCATTCTGGGAATAACATTTGAAATCACTAACTGAAGTAGAGTAGGGACGCCAGAAAAGTAAATTACAACCCTTCATCACAAAATAATTCCTGGAATGTATTGAACATCACATATTGATATCTAACAGTGTGAGGGGTTTCCATGGGTGGATTTTCCCTTTAATGTGCCTCTTTGTCTTCTGTATCAATTAACTACTCCTCAGCATTAAGGCATCCAATTAGCTGATCTAACATTCATGTATATGCATGCCATATTAGAGGCTGATCAGAGCGGTACGTTAGCTGTTGCATTCATTCCCATACTGTCCCTAAAGGGGTCTAATTGTCTCTGAGCAGAAGTCTAACTTTGGGTTCATACATCAAATACCTCTCCCTATCACTGGAGCACACTAATGAGTGTTGCCTAGCAACCGTTAAAACAAGGCTGGTAAAGTGGGCATTGGCAAACAGACTCCTGCTCAACGACATCTTTTTCTCTTCTTCTCAACTTGCCGTTCATGCCATCTGCATCCAGTAACAATGCCCGTTTCCACATTAACATCAGAAAGGTTGTCCTACCACGGCATAGTTAATTAGCCACCATCTTGGAGCCTTGATGCGATGTATTTGATGCAATAACACGGACGAAAAGGATATATCAGCCTAGATGTCAAGCTAGTAATTTAAATTAAATTAAATGTATAGATAATATACATAAGTATAGATAATGGTTAGATAGATGGATGGATATCCATATAGTGGGTCAATGGTTGCATATATTTGATCATCTTAATCTTAGAATCTCTATTATAGAAATGATTCAAAGAGAATGATCTTACTTTAACCTTATATGTACATATAATCGTATTATTTTCATATATCATAATACGATGCACGTTAATAAGAGACAACATTTATCTACTTTATTATTTATAACCACATAAAATATGTACAATCTGTGAAGTTTTACTATGGCCTAGAAACTAGAAAAATTACAGTAAATCAAATGTGTTTAGTTTGTTTTATCTCACCACTGTATATATACCACACAGTCTATTACTTGATGTTGCATTTGTACACACACACACACACACACCTCAACTAAAGGTTTCATTCCCCTTGTAGCCTAACTGTTCTAAGTAGAGACACTTCAATATAACTTAATGTTAAATTCATTGTGTACTGTAAATTGACTTTTATTTACATTCTATTTTAGTCCCTAACAACATAATATGCTGAAAATATCCTGTATATAGGACTATTCTTTCTCACGATTTTTCACAATTCTCTCTCATTGATTGCAAGACAGCAGTTAGATCAGGTGTGGGTGGTCAGAGCTGCTGCATGTAAATACAAAAATGTTAGCAATACAATTATCCACAGAATTCTTTTCAGCGATATTATAGTCCATTAACAAACATTCAAATACGAACAACACCCTCCCATCATGGAATAATGATTTCCACAGAGATTTTAGAGGCGAATGAGCCAAATATGACTCAAATTAGCGTAAATGGAAAATGCTCCACGTTCATCTCCTTGCACCTGTGGAAGCCAAATAATGCATTTTGATTGCATGATTATACAGAGCGTAGACTCTGAGTGCTGTCATTCAGCTTGAATGTGTTACATAAGAGGACTGACCCCATATCAACCCTAAGCAGTGAAGAGGAAGAGCTCAAAGCGTATTTCATCCACGCTCTAGATTATCTCATATTCTATGGACCACATAATGGTCCACCAGCAGCAGCCAGAAATAGCTAGATATCTGACAGTCACTTAAACAAAGACAGATCCATCCATCATGGAATTGTGTCGTGGATCTAGGTTTGATCCAAATAGCATTACGCAGAGTGGCCGAGACTCGAGGCGCTCTTTTCCAGACGAAGCGGCGTCTGATTGATGCCTGGCTTGAAGCGGGTCATTCTGACCAGTGATGACCAGCGAGCCACAGTACCCACCACTTGGTCATGGTTGTCTCCTTCGATAAACCATGTGAGCCTTCAAATTATGCAAAGCCTGCTTACCTCTCCACTCTCATTAGGAGGGAGTCATCTGTTTCAGGTGCCCAGGCTTTCAATAATAGATGAAAGCTTCGTAATTGTGACTATTTCAGTTTCCACAGATACTGAGCAGAGACGTCTGTGCTGGAAGTTGAAGTAACTGTGCGAACGCAAAGGGTTTACCAGTCAAGGGCAGAAGCACAGGAGGGGCATTGCGTGCCAATGCTGTGTCATCATCATGCAGGGAGACCATCTGAATGCTATTATGCTGTCTGATTTACGTGCCACCTTCAAGGGCAGATCATCCTACTCCTAGTTCTTGGCAATTGTTGAGGTTCTTTGTAGCACCAGAGCCACACAACGTTCCATGGATACGAGACAAAGCATCTCACGTTGCTTGCGCTCTCTATTCTTAATAGGTTTACTTCATTCGGTTAATGCCGGGCGCCCACATCCCCACCATTCCGTAATGTTCGAGATGGGACTGTCTGAGTTTTGTTCATCCGCTGTGTTTAGCCTACACAGAGTAGTGGGTTGGTAAAGCCTTTAGGGATTTGAGAAGTAAACATGTGTTTGCCAGAGACACTTATCTCCATAATCATCAGCGTATGTTCTCCTGCCAATCAATCACACCAATGACATTAGATGCTTCAGACTGGATACGCCTGTTTCTTATATTCCTGTCACATATTCACTTTTCATCGGAATATATTCATCTCCGATTGTTGCTCTTGCACATTCCGCTAAGTAAATGGGCAAAAAGGCGATGTATTGTTAAATGTCGTGCAATTTAGTCTGATGACAAAGAGACATATCTGGCAGCGTAATTTGTAGACGCAGCAAATCAGGCTGTTTCTCTTTTTTCACTCTTCAGCATCTGTAGCTGCATGATTATCAAATACGTCGATGTCAAGAGAGATAAACGTTGACTGACAGGCCTGGCCAGACTTGAGCACCAGATCATAACCGACAGCAGACCCATCCATTCTCCTATGCAAAAAACCCCCAAAAAACAAACATTTCATTATTCTACCAGCCTCAACAGACCCCGGAGCAGAATTGATGTGCTGAATTGAGTTTAGCCAAAACATTCATATGTGCTTTCAGTATTAATGCACTAGAGATCAAACTCGCACACTAGTATTGAGGGTAAAAAACCCTGAACATAAAAATACCCAGAAAAAAAGAAGAATGTAATGATAAAGTGCCATAACAAACATATTCAGTGCCATGAAAATAATATTACGAAAAAGGACAGACGCGTTTCTATATCACATGATTGTCATCAGCATAAAAGTACAGTGACCATTTATGGATTTATTTTTCTAATTGTAATTTTTTATTGCAAATAACCTATTACATTTTTGTAGGAGGACATTTTCAGAGAACTAGAAACATATGAACAAGATGGAGCTTTTAAAATTGATCTTCAACCTAAATATGTCTACTTCGATTTAATCCCAATAAAAGAAACATTTTAAATAAAATGTTCCTTGCTACTTCTATTTGAGTTAGGCTACGTAGTAGAACCAGGTAATGAAAATCACGAGTTGGCCTTGTATCCTTGTACAAGCACTTTGTTTGTTTGTTAGTTTGACAAGATGCCATTATACAGTCAGAGTTTATCAGGAGTCTGTCAAAGCTAAATGTCAAACTGGATCACTTCCCTACACAGCGGCCACAAATGCTCCTGTTTAGAAACACAGTGTAACTCTGATTTAATTTGTAATAACACTGTAGTTGGTGGTCTCAGGTAATCTCCTTCATAAGTCATCAAATGGAATATATCACACCCCCTTTCTGGCTGGGACCCCAAAATACTTTGGACTCAATTTGAACCCTGATGATGGTTATTATAAAGTGTTAGCCATAAGACAAATGGATATGATAAAGGAATAGTGAAAAAATTGCAACATGAGAGATCATTTACCAAAAAAAGAGACTTGCTGGCGCCTGTATGATTCATATGGATGCACCGTGTCCATGTCCTGTACCAGCATGCCTCTGATGTTGGAGGGCACAAGAAGAGGGAGATTATTGAATAGGTCACCAAAAGGCTCATCTGTCCTGAAAATACGCCAGTGCCTTTTGAAGTAACCTTTTATTTGGGCACTCCTGGGACTATAGCTGGTACAGCAGATTGTATTTGTTCTCTTTCTTTTATTAGAGGCTGATCGAGACAGATCTTAGGATTGCCTCATGTCAAGAATTGGTCATAGCTTTTCATGCTTTTAGTCATGCGTCTTGGTAGAAATAAATTTTGTGCACAGAAATTGATTAAATGGCCACAGGACAATGGTTTGTTGCATGTAAAAAAAACTGTTTTGCCCTTAGTTTTTACAAATAGTATCATGTACAGATTACCATTTTCATTGATTACCTTAGTGTCCAAAAGCTGATAGTTTGTTTATCATATACCATGCTGAATTTATCACAAATATTGTTTAGGTAGTTATGGAATTGAAGTATTTCTGGTATTTCACCCCTGAAGATATTAGAGATTATTACAATAGACAAGCTGGTGTTCCAGAAAACCAGGAAACTTGGTATACTCCGGTGCCATGGATACTCCCACGGCCGTGCCTACTTGCTGCCAGTAAAAATATATTTTGTAAAGAACGTAGTTTTCGTGAGATTTAATTTGTGTTGTGGGGGTCTTGGTCTCCCTTGTGTCCATAAAAACAATGCTTCCAAACCTTTGTTATAAAGGCTGGTCTCATGAATGCAGCAAGGAGGAACTTCTCATCATTGACACCCTCAACTCAGGAGTTTGTTCAATAAATTCATTGGTGGTCTTTTAAACAATGTGGAAGCTTAATCACAATGGAAGAATGATGAGGTATCAATATCATCAGAAAGCTGCTATACTGATGAGACCTTTGTAAGAGATTTGTACACTTTACAATAGGTATGATGTACAGTATTGGTCTAGATGGGGGCTCCTTCATCAAGTATTGCATCTGAGGTGCTCAAGTGTCTTGCCATGCATGCATTAGAGAGAAATGCATCAATTTCCAGTTTGAATCTAGTGCGTGCATCGGGAAGTTGTCTTATTGCCCCTGCATGATAGTTATTTCTATTCATCAAATTCAGGCTGCTACCTTTGTCCATTGGTTTTACAATAACCTCCCTGTTGCTTGCAAGGGACTCAAGAGCGTCATGTTCTGGCTTGTATCCTATTTGTGTGCCGATTGGGTCCATCTCTGGTGACTGGTACAGTAGGTCTCAAATATGTGTCAGATGGCAATTCTGAGGTGCTGCATCTGTAGCCTATACCTGGACACCACCATCATCTATGACATCTCTTTTAAATGGAGTATATTTTAGCTTTAGGATCTCCTGCTGGTATTTATCTAGGCCAGAGCTCAATTAGTCTTGGCTGTATATTACATCCATTTCTGTTGTGAGCGCTTTCAGCTTCTCCTCACAGATAAGCAATACATGACTCAAGCTCAGAGTTTTTTTTTCTGAGTGAATTCAATGATAAGGACTGTCAAGTCCTTGTTTGAGAATTTCACACCATTTAGTGCAAAACGCTTCATCCTTGCATCATTAACTGGGCTTTTATGAAGTGTCTAGGGATACTTTTGTCTCACTTTTTCACTATGGGTCATTCCATGACATAAAAGAAGGGATGCCTGCTGTTTGAGATACTTTGAGATACTTCAATTAATTAGAGGAGTCATTGCCTGAATGTCCTGTTCAGCATATGTATGTGTACCAGCTGTGATATCTGTTAATCTGTTGATCTCAGCACAATTAGACATGGTAGATTAAGAAAAATGGCTGCAGCAGCTTCCAAACATCATTGCAGGAAATCACAGAAAAAAGCTGCCCTATGCCTGTTGTACTGCAGGTTCTTTGTGTGTGTAGATCAACTGGAAACAAACGCGCAAAAAAGGCGAAACTCAAACACCAATATACGAAGGTACAAAAGCACTAAAATGCAGATGTCAGTATACAAATGTAACATTAAAGTGCCATAACAAAAAGGTCTCAGTATTTATAAATTCTTGCGTCTATGGTTTATCTCCAAACTGTCTGCCTGTCAAAAAAGGCCATTAAATAAAACAAAAGTAATTAGATTTTGTTCAGGCAACCATGGATATGTGAACAAAGATGTTTTGGGGGATTATTCTGTCATTATTACAGGAATGAGGGAAGTGTGGCAATATATCGGCTACAAATGAGCGAAACCATTCAGTCAAATTTAAAAAGCAGCTATACATAGCATTTCCTTTGACTTGTAGATGTAGCTGCATAATTGACTGCATTCAAATGAGTATAAGGACCAGAAAAAAGTAATGGATACTTCATCTTATAATTTGTTTTCATCTCAATCAATATGTACATCAGCGAAAATGTAAAAAAAAAGTATTGGTCCCCTGTTGATATATAGTGGCCATGGGAAGTTCTAAGTTGGCCCATGACTTACTTTTCTACAAACTTTCGTACAAATCCGTTCATAGCGTTTTTGAGATATCTTGCTAACAGACAGACAGACCGGTGGACAGACGCACAGACACAGGCGGAGGCGAAAACATAACCTCCCACCAACTCTGTTGGCGGAGGAAAAGACTATGTGGCACGGTATCCTCATTCCACCACAAAAACGCAAGTTCCCCCTGTGAAAAGGCTTGGCAGAGTAGAGGTGTGCTCATCCTTTGGCCGGTTGCTGACAGCCTGGTTGGTATATTTCTGCCAAATGAATTCTGCCAAATTCAAGTAGGCCTCAGATCCTGCCTGGTGGGAAGCGACCAGCTCCAGGATAACTCCAGGCTCCATCCTGCCGGGAAACTCTAGGGAAAGGATGCTGATGAAAGCTCTTCCTTCCCTGTGGTAATATCGCCATATATCTCCATAGGCTTTGTGTTTCTACTAAACAGAGGGCACGTCGTTGTTCCTTAAAAACTGGCCCTCTCTGCTTCTTGTGAAATAAATTGATATTGATGTGTGTTTGTGTTTTTATGAGAATATTCTTGCTATTGCATCTGGGTACTGTAGTGTTGTGTACACTGGAGCATATTTGACTGGTCGACTAGAGGCACAAGATTAATGGACAATGGTGATGGGCAGTTGTTCATCTCAATGGCAGATGTATGAATATGAGAAAGCAATATATGGTGCAGGTGCTGTCAGGACCTTGGTTATAGTGAGTAAATGCACTGTAAGTAGCATAGGTGCTTTTGCCAGATACGTTTTTGCAGTAAATGTACGTAACTGCACATGCGGAATCAATAATTAATGGGATGATGGTAAAGGCCATTTGTACGGTAATGTTTGATATAGTTGATTCAACATTAAAAGGCAACCCATGCCACTGTAATAATGTCAGCGCTCACCTGCACCAGGCTCCCGGAATAAATGTTTGCTATGGATATTAGAGTGAAGTAAGGACTGGGTGAGATGGCTCCTTTGAATATGAGAGCACAGAATGGAAGGTAGAAATCATGCTGTGATTGTACAGGGCAGCTTCACCTCCATAGACAGAGTTTGTGTTGTTTTGTTCAGTTTTCCATCTTGGACGATGCGACGCAGCCGCATCGGGTAATACGTGTCCACAGGGGCACCATTTGACGGAAGGGATCGCCCTGCTTCCCAATATTGGCCGCTTGATGGGAGCACCACTGAAATAACGTAGGCAGTGTCCCGATAGATGATTGACAGGTGCGCTCCTCTACAGACTACAACCGCGCAAACACTTCCTGGCTGCACCTGATTGGTCAAAATACATTTTAGATCGACAAATAAGCTCATTTAAAAGTTTGTTCACGAGGGTCAGGAGGTGACCTCAACTTTATTCAAATGTGGAGCAACCCAGCCATCTCTCGAAACTCGCTACCAGAATGCATTGCACATCCGATAACATAGTGAATGAAGTCAAATGAATTAGAAGCGTGGAATCTGTAGGCACATTTTGTGACTGGTTTTAAAAGCAGTTTGACAACAAATTAGACCACTGTGTTTCATATTTTAACCTCAGATCAGAGGTTCAGTTTAACAATGTCTTACTGTGTTTCACGTTGACCAATAATTATTGTCACTCTGTCATACCTGGATACTTTTATGTAAATGTATATATATATTTTGTTTCAATTTTGCAGATGAAATGAGGGGGAAAGGAATTGCATTTAGGCTACTACTATGCCCATAGTATGTCAGTGTGACTTGCTACCCAGAGTTTGATCCCCAAATTGACGTGAAACCTTCGCCCTTCTTAAATTCTGTGCATCCTACACATTTCCATTTCTTTACCACTTAGCACTCAGATAATTCAAGCTAAAAGCCTAATACAACTTTTTCACTTTAGTATGGTTGAATCAATTCATGTATTCGAATTTCATTATGTGAATTGCAATCTTCAGTTGGATGAATGGGTTCTTGATCTTTATATAAAGGCACCCGAAGGTATCAAGATAAGTCAGTGTTGTAGAGTAAAACGAGTTGTTACATGGGTTATTGTGCAATCTGTATATGTAGCGTTCACACATGTAGACAAGCCCGTGTTGTCTGGATAGTATCTTGCATGAAAGGTGAAATCCATCACTTGAGTCCTGCAAGTTGTTTCTTGTGATTAAATCCATTTTCATGGTGGTAAATCTGAAATAGATGTTTTCAGTGATAAAGTCCAGAGGTGATCGGTTCTTTATCATCAGGCCTCCAGGAGTTGAGAACAGCCTGTCTGAGGAGTTTAGGCTGGCTAAATCTATATCATCTTCTGAATTGTCTCTTAAAACTCACTTATAGACTTGTTTTTATGTAATGCTCTTTTGCTAATTGTCCTTGAGCTCCCTGTTTTATTTTACTGTGACTTTTCCTGCTTTGGATTTACTGTATGTTTCACACTTACACTGCTTTTTGCTTTTACAGGTAATTTGATCATTTGGTTTTTATTTGCTCCTTTGTAAAGCACTTTTCAACTGTGCTGTACAAATAAAGAGGATACTAATACTACTACTACTACTACTACAATAACAATGGAGCCATATTTTCACCTTTTCTCTAGAGCACTAATAAAAAAACAGACAGCCACTGATCATTTTCAAACACATCATCCCCATAATCATTAGCCATTTATTTATTTAGGGTTCCGGTGAGCAATAAAGTGTGTGGATTGTCACATTTAAGCAGTGCTAACTCTCCAAACGGCCTTCTGTGTGGCTGTGGCTGTGCACTGCTGTCCTGTGTAAGTGGTAAGACAGACCTGGTATTAATGTCATATAATTAAGGCTTTGTTGCTTTGGCAATAGCTGATATGGCAACTTGTTTTTCAATGGGTAATCTTTTGTCTGGCCACTTCATTTCAGCTTTTCCATTTATTACAAGTAATTAGGCATGCTGCGTTATCATAATTGAGAAGATTTGGTGTAGATATACTGTAAATCCAACTAGAAGAGGGTCTATATTTGACCGCGGCACTTAAAAAATAATGTCTTCAAGCTCTCCTCACCTAGCTTATTGGGTGATTGCCAGCGAGGCTGAGTGATATCCCTGGGCTTTGAAGTCTGCTCGAGGATTATAGATCCCAATCGGTGACCAGCGAGGTGTTTATTTTTCAACCCCATATTACTGTTGCACATTCATGAAACACCTTTTCAGAGAAGGCACGGAGTTGGCTTTCAAAGCCCTCCTGCTGCCGACTGGCAAATATCAGCCTCTAATTAGAGGCTGTTTACAACTTTCACAGCATCATCTTTTGGAAACCAATTTTAGATCTTGTTTGGTACTGATTTTCTGCCATTAGCAATAAATAGACTAAACCTACTCTCCGTCACTCTCTCTCTCTCTCTCTCTCTCTCTCTCTCTCTCTCTCTCTCTCTCTCAGCCCCCTCATGTCAGCGAGGTTCACATCATCCTCGTTAAGCGTTTGTCTCCAGTCAAACTCACAGATGATTATTCATTTAGCCGCTTTAGACAGCTCCCGTCAGCCACAAGGACTCCGCTCATCCACCAAGGGACAAATCAACACTCGTTTTTTCCCCTCCTCCTCCTCCTCCTCTTCTTTCTACACTTCCCGTCTCTCTCCCGGGCTATTACACTGTGAGTGTTATGTTTACTATAACCTGCAAGCTTGTTAATTATAAATCACCGGGTCCTCTTACGTTCTATTAATTGGTACCTCCTCTCTCGGTCTATCCAGAAGCGACTGCAAATAAATTCAGGTACGGCTTCATTAAGTGGCGCTCTCACAACAGATCTTGACACGCACTACGGAGGCAATAAAACAAGGGAGTTGGGGGGGGGAAGAGTGGAGGGCCTCAACAACTGTAATCAGTGCTTTACAGTGGCCGACGGTGCCGACGCCTGCCATTACGGCTGCCAGTGCCACGGAGGGGATTCGATGCAGGGAAAAGGAGCATGTTGTGTTGCATGGTGACAAGGTTTTACTTTCGTTCATTTGACCAAAAAACTAAGCACAAGAGTACACGCAGACTCATTTCTGATGCGGCTGTTGTGTCACCTAGAAAAGCTCAATGTTGGAACGTTTTGGATGCCGATGATTGGAGGTTCAATTACTGCGGGGAATTGGTGTCATATTGAAAGAAAAAGAAAAATTGGGTATGGTGAGGTATGGCACCTTAGCCTAAATGAGTCCAAATTTGATCTTGTGGTTTTTATCATTATAATGGAGAGCAGAGACAAAACAAACATTGCCAGATTTCTATAGCCATATCTAAATAAAACAATCCCATCAGGGAGCATTCAGGACCAATGTTCCCCCTAAGCTGGTAGTTCGGTGACCTACTGTACATCGAATAATAATTGACCAAAGAAAAACACATTTAAGTGGCAAATAATATGAAATGCAGGGACTTTGCCGTAGGTTAGGTTTGGTGAAGTCTGGTAAAAAGTAAAACCCAAGTCAAATCATTACCTAAGGTGGTAAAGGGACAATATGAAATACAATAATTGTTGCATACTATATGAGAGAGAGAGAGAGAGAGAGAGAGAGAGAGAGAGAGAGAGAGAGAGAGAGA
>OMOT01089061.1:0-17267 GCA_900312575.1 Acanthochaenus luetkenii | reverse complement strand
CTCTCTCTCTCTCTCTCTCTCTCTCTCTCTCTCTCTCTCTCTCATATATATATATATATCCGTCGTTTATACATTTCTTCTTTGTTTATTCATACTTTTTAGAAAACGGTTGACCATACAAGACGCCCTCAACCATCCTTGGATTAAGGTATGCCCGTGGTTAGCATGTTTCTGCATTTTCAGCCACTACTGATATATTTGTCAGCACGCCACCCCAAACATGTTAAACAATGTTTTAGGGTAGCAAGTGTATTTGTTATCGGAGCGGCAAATCCATTTTTCAAAGAAATGTATTTGAATATCTACAAGCTCAAGTTCACAGCCAACTACAGACAGTCTGGCCTGTTCAAAACACACCACAGCTCTATTTTAGCCGTCATTGCACCACACCCCTTCTCTGGAACTATTCTCTCACCGTTCACCGATCAATACACTCGGCACTTTTGGACAGTCTCCTTCTGGCTTGAGTTAGTTAGCAGAAATCAAAGACATCGAACTGAAGCAGGATCTCACTCATTTTTTGAATGGCATGGTTATGACATTTAACAACCTGTAATGTTGAAGGCGTTTGCTCCACTACCGGCCACTGACATGCATGTGAGTGGTGTTTTGCTGTGGAGTCTTCATCCTGTTTGGATACGTACAATGATGAAGACGAGGAACATAACCCACTCAGCAGGAATGTCTTTTGGGCTGGCTCGCTCACCTGCCATGGCTTTTGCTGTACGTTTACACACTAATCCTACAGTGCCACGTCTGCTGGGATATTCACCGCTGTGTGTTTCGACGATGCTCCAATGAGACAGGCTCTCACTCAATGTTCCTCCACCCCTCTGTCTGAAGTCCCATGGTCACACAGAGGGCGGCTCTGCCCCTGAGGCCGAGACGAAAGCGGAGCCGTGGCAGCTGAAGACGAGGCGTCTGAAGGAGTACACCATCCAGTCCCACTCCAGCACGCCCCCGAACAACACGTACGCTAACTTTGAGCGTTTTGCCCATGTGGTGGAGGACATCAGCCTGATGGTGACAGGGTTATCAGAGGTGGCAGGAGCCCACCACTGCCTGCAGGGCGACATAGAGGCACTGCTCTCTATCTACAACGAGAAGGAGGCCCGGTACAAGGAGGAGAGTGAGAGCGCGAGGAAGCAGCTGTCCCAGGTATGCTATGAGTTCCGTAAGGTGGAGGCCACCAGGAGGCTGCTGCAGGAGGACATGAAGGCGGTAGATGCCAGTCTGGAGAGAATCAGCGGGAAGTACCTCCGACGGCAGAGTCAGCTGAACGCTCTCAGACAGGAGCTGAACACTGAGCTGCAGTGGCTGCAGGAGGTCATGGGCTCCCCGCACCCTGAAGGGGCCAATGGCAGCATCCACAGCAGCAGTCTGCATAAGGAAGTGAACCAGGCACTGAAGGAGCTGCTCCACCGGTCCTGTGGCGGGGAACTGTGCCCTGAGGCCAAACCGCCAATCACAGATTCCAGCTAACTTACTTAAGAGACGACAAACATTTTATTGGTCTTTGCTTAATCTTAACTTTTCGTTTGAAAAGAGATTCTATGAATTCAATTCATTGGTTTTATTCAATAACACAAACTTTGGAATGTTAAGCTATCAATTCTTTACATTTCATTTCTTCATGATTTATATATAAAAAAAATTCTTGTGTGAGATTAATTGTAGTTTCAATTAACTGGCATGATACTATTAGTTATTAGGGATAATTCCAAACTTTAAATGATAACAAGCACACAATGATGGCTTGTTCGGTTCAGCAGGCTTGGTAACATTTATGATTTAATGAGGAATGTTGATGATTAATTTATTTTATCATTCCATTCTCTTTTTGTACACTGTATTTTTTGGTTGTTGTTTACAATGGTCATTCACTTGTGAACATCTTTAGTCACTAGTGAATCTTTTCTTCAGATTTGTTTTTAATGGACATAAATGTGCACTTTTACTTAAGTTCGAATTTATTTGTTTCGTTTGGATACCTTGTTTTTCTTTCTTTCTTTCTTTGAGATGTTCACTGAACCAACTGGCCAAACACATTATGATTAATTCAAATTTCAAATTAAAAGTCACAATGTTCATTATTTAAATGTTGAAATTGTCTGAAAATGTTTATTTATGATAAGACCATATGTGCTTTTACTCAATTAACCGTAAAATGCACATATGTACAAATACAATACATTTGATCTGTTAATGTGTGGTCTTTGCTAGCACCTCAATGGATATATGCACATCACATCTTTTGGCTTTGTTTTTGATGCGCACGCCGACATTTTTGACTGTTGTGTCCTTTTCCAAGCACTGAAATAAATGTTCATTGTTTATCTATCCCAATCCCAAACCCTTGCAGTTTGTCTGGATTGTCTTCATATTAAACAATCAGACCAATTACCCTGGCATAACTTTGATTAACTTCAATACTGATTCAACATTAATGTGGAAGGTAGCTCCACTGCCATTTGTTTCATCCCTCATCCTGTCTCTTCAGCCCTCAAATCCCAAAGAGGCCATGGTAAAGAGGTGGTCAGTGGTCAACCTGGAGAACTTCAGGAGACAGTACGCCAGACGCAGGTGGAAGGTAAAACACAAGTATTGGGAGCACAATAAGATTAGTTCCTTGCAAGAATCCTCTTGATTTATTTTCGGACCCTCTGTCTTTTGCTTTCATCTGTCCAACAGCTGTCATTCAGAATCGTGGCTCTCTGCAACCACTTAACCCGCATGATGAAGAAGGGCCACAAGCTGCCTGACGACAGGGTAGGAACACACTGTTTGAAAGCTAGAAGCTAATCTGTCACTGATCCCGAAAAGGCTGCATTTTGGACAATGTCATGAGAAGGCATTGGCATAAACGACTGTGATAGTCACAGCAGATCCTGTGTATTGGTGTATTACACTGTCAAGAGTCCGTAACACTGTCATGGCGACTATCTGCTCTGTGTTCCATTGAACTCAACACAAATGTCAAAAGTACTGTCAGGGACCCACTAACCCATTTGTTCACTTGTATATACAGTGCGTCATTTAGTCATTGTGTGTGTGACCATAACAACCTGTTCTAACCACAGGTTTATGCTGTTACTCAATTTAATCGTTTGATTATTTCAGAGGGACTGTGAAAGTGACCAAGAAGAAGAAATCCTGAAGAGAAGACCCAGGACCAGAAAGAGAAGCAGCACTTCCTGAAAGCGCTCAAGTGTGCTGGTAGATGATGTGGCCGTTCAAAAACAGTGACGCCGCACTTAGAGGCACATTGTACAACTTTTACTTGTCATAAAGAATAGGCTATTTATTTGAGCACGCTGTAAATACATCAGTCAGGGCAACTTGACTTTGTCCGGGACACCAACAGATAATTTGCTGAATGTTACACAGCATTCTTGAAAAGCATATCCTGACACAGAAATTGCCATTCCTGAAATAGAGCGAGTACTTTCTGTTAGCCAGAAGGAATACACAAGACGTTGAGAAGTAAATAACATTAGAGTATACGCGAGATTAATGTAGTCCGCTTCCTCGTTCAACTGTGGTCTTCAAAAGTCCCTCAAGTATTAATCGACATGAGAGTGTTGACAGTTAAGTTAGGATGTCGTCCTTTCGTTGTGCAGGTTGCGAGCGCCACGGCAGGTTTACAAGACGCGTATATTGTGCTAAGTTATGACAGATAAAGTGATTGTTGCAAATTTACAGTACTGCAAGAATACAAGTTGGTGACAGATCTTCATAGCCAAATGTTTACATGTTGTTCTGCTTAACTCAACAAGGCATAAACACAAATGTCCACTGTTACCCTCCTCATTTGCCACATCACAAATAACCTGAAGTTTATACGCTATACAGGGCTATCTGTTTACTGGGTGTAATGCCCTTTTTACGCAATCGCTCTTGTCCAATGGGACCAATGCATTTGGTCAATCTTATGAGCAAATAAATACTGTATATAAATAGTCTATATGTTAAAGGACATTTTACCCTTGAATATTTGATGTATTTTGATGTATTTATGGTGTAAATATAAATGTCAGCCAATGTCTTCATGTCCGTTTTATTTGTGTCTTAGCTCGTCAAATGGATCATCGACTGTTTTAAGAAAGAATACTATATTTCTGTTTACTTGGTATGTATTGTACAATTTTATTTTGTTGAATAAATGAATGAATAAACACGTTAAAACGTAACATGATTGTCCTTCCTCACTAGTGATATCATGAAGTAGGTCAAAACTCAATTAACTAATTACAATATAAAAATGTGAACGTCCCGTGATTCTTGGTTATGGCCATTAAACCATTACGTTTGCTTTTTTGACCCCATAACTGGTGGAAATGTAATGGTGCAGATGATGTATCTGCCATGGACTATCACAATGTCATTGTGCAAGGCACTGAACCTGCGCCTAGGGCCGCTGACCTGCAGCTGACCCTGTCCACGGACCTTCACTGTGATAAAGTGTATGGATAAATAAGGGGATTTTGCCATTTCACTGTCCTATATCCTATTACTGTCTATGATGAGACCATTTGTCATGGACCATAAGACGACTGACTATGGAATGTGCTGTATGTACGGACTTCTCCTATGGAAGCAATGGTTTAAAGGACTGCAGTTGCACTTTTTACAATGTGAGCCGTCTAGCCTATTCAATAAACCATACATTCACTGATTGTCCCAGTCAAAACAAAATGAAAATGAAAATGTAAAAAGGACAGATTACCCACATCCCTTTACAATAAACGGATTATGAGTTATCTGAACATTAAGCAGCACTAATTATGATGGCACACTGAGATTGAGATTGATGATTTTCACTCTGTGACTGCTCAGCTGTGCCGTTTCACAGCAGTAATGTTGGGTTCGGTTATGCTGAAAGCGATTGGAGGAGAAATCTGACCTGAACCCAATACATTGCTGGCAGTGAAAAAATCTAGGCCACTGCCACAAAGATGGTTTTAAAGGGGTTATAATCGACAAATAGGTCATAGCATCCTGTCACAGAATCTGCCTTTGGAGATTTTTGTTTTATATAATAATTATATAATATCACAAGCCCATTTTATATATTGCATACTAAATTACAAGGGTCTGTCTAGGTTTTCACAAGAAACAATGTAAAGCCCCCCCAAATGGAGGTAGTCACCATTGTACCAATATGTAAAATCATATTTTTGTGATTTAAACTTCACGTTGTATTTTGATTCAATAAAGGCACATGGCCAGCCGGATACATGTTGTGCAATACACCCCACAGTATCATATTACATTGGGCAACGTCTATTGAGCGTGCTGCTGCTCTTTTAATGTATAAGGAGCAACTAAAATGTGCCTTTTGAGTGTTATTTCAACAGAGATTATTATTACAATAAGGTGACTCTCAACAAATTACATTATTGTCTGCTGCAGTGTGCTTGCTTTGAAGTATTTTCAATAAATATCTTGATCTGTGTGTTTGTGATGAAATCATTTCAACCTGTACCACCGTAATACAAGAAAGTGACATTTCAACCCTAATTTGCTGCTGTGGATGTGGTGCAAAACAACATTTCATAGCTGTCTGGTGAACTGGACAACATCACACTTTGAACGTAACATTTAAAGTCCTTATTTGTTCACACACATAACTGTCCTTCTTCCTCACGACAGCTGCTTGTAGAGGTTCCTTTCTACATTAGCAGGTTCCCATTACTGTTCGTTGCGACATCCTGTAAGTTACTGGCAGATGATGAGATAAGAGAACACACACACACACACACACACAGCATATGCTCGGCTCGCTCGTTTGTACTCAGCCTGAATGTGTCTGTCTAAAGCCTGGTGACTGTAAATATTTCAGCCATGTATCACTGAAACATGATTTGAGTCCTTTGTGGCTTTGTCATCAGTAGAGCGTGAAATGGCGCACCCTCCAGTCATCCGAGACAGTAAGCAGTTCTGATGCATCTCATGTAACAGAGTCAAAGCTGGTATGCTGGGATCAATTATGTGGTCTACCAGCAACAGGGTTCATGAGATTCCAGTGGACTTAAGATGGGATGTTCAGACGGTGGGTCTGATGGTGATGCGGTGGCCTGCTCTGACAGATAAGGCATGCTGCCAGAAATGGTATGCTGCGTATGTAACCCAAACCCATGCCCTTCATCTAAAGAGGTGCCACTCTCCTTGAAGCTGTGGTTGAGTCTCTGATGTGTCGTTTGCGTTTGGCAGGCAGAATTCAATGGCTCTCCTCAGCAGGAATGTAAGTTGCCTGCAGGTAAAATACATGAAAGTAAAAAGTGACTGTGATGACTTTTAAAATCCTATAAGAGACATTTGCCACAACAATGCAGATTGTTGCATGCACTTATCATCCATATGTAAAGAACTACAGCTGTCCTGGCACTGTTGGACCGCTGCTAAAAAATAAATCCTAATATTGACATAATACCTCCCTGTTGAAAAACTCAACTCTGCTTAAAAAGTTACTGCACCTTGTCCATTGATGCTTTCTTTTCTTTCAAAATAGTGCCGCCTAGTGGACACTACATATATATACATACAGTATATGACAAATAGGGGTCGTATAAACATACACAACAGACAATATCATGTTCAGTAGAATGTAAGAATGAAAAGTATGAAACCAAGTATGGATTATAGCATTATGAGGGTGTGCAAAATAACAGTGGTACAATTTACTGAGATATCAAATAAATTATGTTTAGTCCTTTAACACTGCATTTTGTGCTGAATCGATTCCTCATATGTTTACAACAATCAACCATCTGTTATATGAATATTTTACGAATTAGTAATCGGATTTTGCGTTGGTATTGTGTTTGTACCTGATGTCACAACCAGCTGTCTATGCCGTCAGTAATGTCTACAATACGACTTCTAACTGATGTCATGTGATACTGTCGCTTATTTTCTACGAGCCTGTGATGCTCCCTGCTCTGTGAATGGAGTCAGAGGGCTGCGGTGACAATAGGGGGTTCAGGAGACAGACCTGGGGGCATTAATCGTGCATGCCAGCCTCCCACTGTGTGATCATTAGGGCATAATTTAGCATGATGGTCACTCTCTGGAAATGAGCTCCTGGACGCTGCTTCCATTATTCATACCTACAAGAGCACCATCTGCCCCTATTCTTAGAAAAGAGACTTAATGAGAGGGGAGCCATATTTAGGCTGCGTGCTCTTGATCTGTCACGGAGTGGCAGTGTCCCTGCTGGTGGTCTGTTGCCCCTAGTTTCCACCCGTAGCCCTCTGATCCCCGCTACCTGTGAGATTAGGCCCAAGGGAGGTGGCAGGTGTTGTTCATTGGGATAAACTCACACTGAGGTTGTCTGTGCTCCTTTGAGGCAAAGCTTCCCGTGTGATTGGTTGACCTTTCCTTCAAAGTCAAGTTTCGCTGCTTGGAGCAACTGCTGATGTGACAGAGTTTCAATATGGGCCATTGACACATCTGGCAGACAGTTGCGTGTTATTGCTTCAGGCAGAGGATTCACATTATTCTTAATTAATACGGATAAGGGCGTACTACACATTTCATTTTCATACAACATGTTTACGAAACGTTGCCTATTCTTGTTGCCAAGAGAGAATATCTGTAGGGATAAAATGAAGTGCATAATTGAAGGTGTTGTGCACCATACATCCAAATATTCTCATCTCATTCTCGTTTTACATTTCCCTTGCTGTCAGATACGTACATGTTTTGGAAGACATGCAGGTCCGTTCAGACTACACACTCACCCAAAGGGATTTGAAAATTCCCAAATGCAATGAACTAAAATGCTGATTGTTTGTCCTTTTCAACTCTAGTTTGTTTGTTGCGAGGAGATCTAAAGCCCACGGGGATCCGTTTGATTCCTCTGCTACAACAGTAAGTACAGGTAATTAGCTGACGGTACGCGGATGGTCTTGACTCGTGAGGATGAGGGTTTGCTGATGCCTCGCTCACATAATTGGTCTCTGAGGCAACAACCTACAGTCTACACATCAAAATGGTTTACAAATAACGCACGGAAAATGAAGCATATGCAAGATATTCTGTGGTAACATTAACCAGTTACAGTTAACCACACTATGAGAACATACTTGGCTGTTGGAGCATTTCCGAACGTAATTGTTTATTGTGCATGGCAGCATATTGATGAATAGCCATCATTCACTCATTCATTTGTTCATTTTAGTCACATGTTTAATTATCTAATTTATGCATATAGCTTCTCCTCTATATAGAATGCATATTTCATCCATTGTTCTGCTCCTATGACCCTCGTCATTTCTGCTCTGAACAGGCCCTGCAAAGCACGATCCAACAATCACCCCTACAAATGTCCATAGGCTCTTCAATAATTGCTCTTGTCCAATCCAGCCTGGACATTGTGCTCATACTATATTCATGTCAGTTCCCTTACATGATGTACCCTATTTACCAATCGTTTTCACTGTTTGAAATACCTTTGAAAAACATGGCAACTGCAGAACTATTAAAAATCAATGCTGCTGTTACAGAAAACACACATACAATATATTGTAGAATAGGTAGGCTTGCTATGGTTTGCTAAAATGTATATTGTGTGTCTTGTGCTTTGTTCTGTTTCCCTGTTTGTCTAATAATATTCTGTAATTCCATTGATTGTTGTTCAGGTAGATCTAGTTTGGCTCCTTTGAGACAGACATATAAATAAATGAACTTGAAAAATGAACTAGAATGGCAAAGGTGCACGCTGAACTTGGCTTGTATTGATTCATCCACATCATTACAGTAAGTATAAATAATCAATGATAAACCATACAGTATGTTTTGTAATGTGTCCTACAAAATGCCACGTTTCCATGGCGCATGTTTAAATTCTATTCTGTGATGAACCAAGGCTAACAAGATGATTGACCAGACCTTTGCCACTGGTTATGCAAATCTCTTAGACTTTACATTGGTAACCCAGGAAACTCCCCAGTGAATAGCAGTATGGATTCCATGGTTTGATCAATTTGTGTAAGCTGCTCTCCTAGTAATTGGGTAGAGGATATTTTTGGTCCACAGGTCTCTCAATTAAAGGTTCCCAGTCCTCTGACAAATGGGACCATTATCTCTGTAGGGCGTGAAGGAATCAACTGTATAATTCATAATGGCATAATTAGTACATGTCTAGCTTTGCAGACATCAGATGGAAATGTGTGACAGTTTCATCTGAAATGTTCTTCAGAGGCTTGCTGTTTGCAAATCTTGCTGCTCTCACATTTTGTAACAACCTGTACATTATTGAGAAACCATGTTTTTTCATGGACAGATTTAATGGCGTTGATTTTCGAAATTTTTACCTGTGAATCAACTGATTTCTTGCCCGATACTCGAGTGGCCATTGAGGTCAGCTTTCACTGCACTGATAGCAAAACAGTTGTGGTTCCAGCACATACTTATCTAATACATGTGATGCGTGTGTGGTAGTGACTGCCTGTTAAAACTGTCCTATAGGTACAGTATTAGATCATATAGCCAATATGGCATGTCAGAGGGTAGGAGGACAGGAGACGGGGAGGATGAATGGAAATTACATTTAATTGTTGCCTTACCGATGGGTAAAGTGGTAAGTTGAGTCATATAGCATATGGCAGATTTTTAAAGGGTCTGCAGATGAGAAGCCACAATTATCTGTTCTTTATTCACCACCTGAGCTGTGGTAAGCAGAACATTCTCATTTTGTATGGCCTCATGAAATTAGACTTTTCTTCATTTCATACTGTGCTTCTGACTTACCGGTAATCATTTTTATAGTCGTTTTCTCTGTTATCTGATTCCTAACAGTGATCTGTTAAGGAGGTTCTCTTTTTGGGGAGTGACATGACATCTGCCTCTGTCCCTTCGTTTCATCTATTATCCTGGGAAAAAATGAATTGCATACAGTACATATAAATAACTCCAGCAGAGCAAACCGCCAGCTTGGCTCCTATTCAGCATCGCACTGCCTTGTCATTTCAGACATTAAGGCTAATTTACAATGGAAGGGTCATCGAGAGCATGAGAAACTATTTATTATTCCTTCTGACTCTTTGCATATGGAACTATGGACCTGCTCTCCCCCCTATATTTTCCTCTCCCACTCCGCTTTGAATGCTTTCAACAAAAGCTCCCATCTCTGCTCCTCCGTAATGATTAGAAGAACTATGACATCAATCATTTTAACAAAGCATAACCTCTTCTGAACAAGGCTGTGACTTTAAAATTGAAGCAATATTACTTGTTTTCCATAGCTTTGGTAAGTGTTGCATTATAAGAACTATACCAGGGGTGTAACTGCATTTTTGTATACCACATTTGCATAACATTGTATTGCCAAATAGTTCTGATACCGCTCACATAGTTCAGTGGCATCAAGACTATTTGGCAATATTGTTATCATTATGGGAACTACGTGCACTTGTAAATTGCAATTTTGTGGTTAGATTGGCCAATCCACCGTTTAATTTATAGCTCATCACATGCTCACACATAGTTTTATCAGTGCACATTGTTGAGATTTGGTTCAACTCACTCAGACAATCCTATGAGGAGGTGCCTTTTTGTTGACGCAGCTCTTCCTATCATTCATAATAGCTTCCCTTTTGAGGGCAAGTGGAAGGCAAAAGCTGTGCTAACTGTCTTTGGACACGGATGCTGTCAGGGCCCAGGGGCACGTGAGTCCAGACCATTAGCCTTGCCCTGGGAGATGGGAATCTGGGGCGGCAACGCTGAAACAATGCAGTCTGGGTAATCAACCCCTCTTGCCTTCCACGTTTTTAATCGGGAACAGGAACACGTGACCACCATGTGATTGAAAGAAAAAATCCTAAAGCGGCAGACCTCTACCATTTTTATTCTATTTAACTGCCTGGGCGTTTAGTCTGTCAGATATTATTAGACGTCACACAAACGTTCTTTTTTCCACTCTCTCTCTGTGAAAACAGCATACACTTGTTGAAACAAGCAGCAGAAAATAATAAAATATGTCTGCATAGGGTGACTAAATGGGAATCCAAAGCTGGGATATCATAGTGGTTCCTCAAAAGTGTTCAAATTCACACACTCATTGCCAAATAAAAGCTATTCCAAAACAGTATTATATTCTGTAAGTAAGGATAAGGAAAAGAAAACCTCTTTCATGTTGTCCAGTGCACTAGGCACCGTGCTAATAGTCATCGTTTTGATACATGTAAATATACTTTTCAAATGAAGTTATTCTGATTCTGCTTGCAGAACAATCATGAATAATCCTGTTATGCACCCCATCACCTATAGATGGCAGCATTCAATTTCAGATTTGGTAACACAGCTTCTCCCTCTGAATTCCAGTTGGGTGTATTTTCTTACTGGTCATGCTCAGGGTACAGGTCTTGGCAGTGGGACCACAAATCAAATGAGGTGTCATGTTGAATTTTAGAGAGTACACTTAGTTTCTACATAAATGTTATTGCAGTTTATAATTTTCTACACCAGCCTGCCCTTCACAGACCTTAATTAGTTGAAATTTAGAGGTATAATATAATGCAATTGAGCATTGAGCGCTTCTTGCGATCATCTAGATAGAACGTGGACCCCAGTATGGTTACACCAAAAAAGTATCTGCCCTCCCATTTTACCAAAAAGGCTTTCTGAGAAATGTGAAGTGATACGGACACATTACGATGCGCCCCTATAAAAGTATACTTTTGTGTGTGTAGCAGACACTGAAGTACTGAAAATGACATCATGTTCTATAGAAGACATACAATGAGTCTTCTTTTTCAACAGGAAGTGGCTTTCATTGGAGCGCTCCCGTCATCTCTCCCTATAATTGGCCTGCAGTAACACCCTGATATAAATCATTTGAGTGTTCTTTGATGGTTAATTTACCCATTTTTAGAACTTAGTGATTTACAATGAGCTATTTCATAGGCTTCTTTTGGTGATACAGATGGTATTTTCCTGTGTTCGTGCAATTCATCGTCACTTAAATAACAATAAAACCTTAGAAAACCAGCCCTGTGCATAATGTGCAAATACCCAAAATATAAATGACACCATGGCTATTATTCACCATAATTACTCAACCAATATGGAAACTAATGTTTTTCAGCAAATAAAAAAACAAAAACGCTCTGCAGTCATTTTGCGTCAAACAAATATAACCACATTTATTTTGAAAGTATAAAATGTCACACTATAAAGGCCACTTTTCAGGGTAAATCAACCTTTTTGAAACATTTACACAGAGAAATCCCTTGTCCCTCTCTGCTGGTCTAACATACTGTCCAGTTCTGTGGCAAAATACAAGTTGTTCTACTTGACCACGGAAAGTAGTTGGCAAGATTTTAATAATTTACTCGATACAGAAAATGGCAGGAGATTGAGAATTCCTGATTTGTACATCCTACAGAGGATCAGGTATTCTGAACAGTTCTCTCTGTATTAAACCAGCGTACAGGCACAGCTTGACGTTACAGGCACTGTTTGCCTTCTACTGGGAGACTCAAAAAGAAATCTGCAGTTGACATTCTTTACAATGGCACCAGTCAGGCCACAAGAGCATCCCCATAGAGAGAGCATCCTCTGTACAAGCAGAACAACTCCTAGTCTCGACCTCGCCATCAGAGGCCATTTGGCTCACTGCAGATCTTGTGAGTGTAGCGTTCACACTCCTACCCACTAACCTTGACATGGTGCCCACTGAGGTAGAAGAGTTGTACCAAAAGACTTATTTATAAAGTATACAAATGAGTAACAGTCACATCAATAAACTTAAAGAGTGGAGTCATGAGGGGGAAAAAACTAAACATCACTTTCCACCCACATTTTCAGCACAACTATACAGTATGTAGACCACTGACATGTCTGGATATCTGAAATGTTCCCTCCCAGCACAAATGACTACCAATCATTTTCCTTTCAGGCATAATGGCTGTTTCACAGATATTCAAACTATTATTGCATCTACAAGCCAGGGGGAACAATTCAGCTATGAAATCACTGGAAATCACTCTGTGGATCTCACCATGTGCATTTTGTCCTTCCCACTCTCACACAATTCAATTCATGAGTGCAAACAAAAAAGATAAGTCAACAAAGGGAACTAAAGCTGATACTATTCATGTCAGAGAGGGCACGTTCTCATACAGAGAGTACATGGTCACTGACACTCCTTCCACGTAAAAAAAAAAAAAAGGAATCCATGATGTCCCTTATGAAGGCTCCCGTCTCTCCCGAAGGCTGGAATGGACTAAGTGAGCTGACTGGCTCCCGGCAGGGTGGGCAAGGCTGGGCTGAGCTGAGCTGCACAGGGCATATAGCTGGACAGCCAGCCCTCTGTCTGGACTAGGACCAGCTGCTGCCCATCACACCCCCTGTCCCCTTGCGGGTGATGATGCTTTCTGTAGACTTGAGAAGCCTCTCTAGACAAGGTGCGTTGATTTTGCCCAGCGGAGGGCCTCTGGGTATGGAGTCTATCTTAGCGTGGCTGTCTGTGCTGGAGGACACGGCGTTGTCCTGCGTTAGCTCTCTGTCTCTGGGGGACAGCAGGTGCCTGGGGCCAGCCTGGGCCTGATCTGCGGTCGGGGAGCAGATGGGTGCAGTGTGGAGCCACTTCAGGTTACTGGCGGAGTAGGGAGTGAGGTCAGCGAGGGCTTTGGCACCCACTGGAGGAGCACTGATGTTGACCGGGCTCACTGCTGCACTGACCAGAGCTGTGGTCACTGGAGATAGCTGTGGAGAAAAAGAGACCATAGTTTAATGTTCCTCTTGCCTGTCATGACCTTATCTGTTGCATTCACTGACAGCACAACCAGTTATGTGGGGCAAAATATCTCTACTTTGGTGACCTGTCTCTATGAGGGTGCATCAGGATTAGCCAGTTAATCCTCACTAACTAAATGCAGAGGAATGTTCCACAGTCTTCTGACCCTTCTTATCCCCTTAGGGTCACTCCTCCAAAATTACCTTTTCTCCCCCGTCATTGTTCTTAGTGAACCTGAGACTACTGTAAAAATAGATTTTAATCCTCCCTTCCCTGTGATCAAATAATAATAGATTTCTCAGTCCCCCTTTCACTGTCTTCCACCTTATGTTCTTGACAGCCGCCTCACCAAAGAGCTCTTGCACAATTTTACCTTGATTTTTTTGGTAGGAACAGCTGCCTCTGTCTGGGCAACAGTGTGTTGGTCTTGGGATTTTACATTGGGGAACCAGCTCTTCAGCATTTCCTCCATTTTAAGAATGATATTGACATATTTCTCCCTGGAAGGACATAGAAAGAGAGATTTCAGAACATGTATTAGTGCCCAGTGTCATCGGTGCATGAATCAGCATAATCTCGCAAACATCTTCTAAACGTTCTGTCTCCAATCTTATCTCTGCGTCAAAATCAACACAGGACATGTGCAATCTTGAACAGACAATCAAGACTCGCTCTCACTCAGCAGAGCCCGTATTCCTCGTGTAGGGAATATTGTCTTAGGTATATTTCACACATGTTTTGAGCTCACACGTGGCCCGATGCAGAATAGTTCTCCTCGCCTCTGAAAATAAATGCCTAAGCCACAGCGGCCTCCAACAGCGTCATAGCAAAAATAAACTACTCGCGGTGACGCGGCTCTCGTTCGAGGTGGGCAGAGAGCAGTGCTCATTAACTCCCACCCGTCAAAACCAGATGGTTGGTAGGGATTAGCCCGTGTCATATGATCAGGACCTTCCTGCTGTACTCCATTCAGAGCATGTTCAATTTATGTGGGTAGATTATCCGCAACAGTGACTGCTAAAGAAGTCACTTTGATCCCATTTCCCATTGTGTTGCTGCGGGGGCTGCCAGCTGGCAACAGAGACCCGGCACAGGGAACGACGGAGGGAGGGGTTAGTCCAACCTTCCAGTCTCTGCCCCGACTGTCTGCAGGGAGGCTGCCACACCCACTCTTTTGTCTCACACATGAAGGGAGCAGCTGGTAGGTGAGGACTCCAATTAGTCTGCGCCAAATTATAGCACTTCATCTTATATCCGTTTACCTTGATACTAACGCTCACAGTGACTAGCTATCAGCACACTGCAGGCCCTGCTTTTATCAGTAGTGGTACTTTCCAATGTAGAGCTAGACGGTAGAGGTAAACCGTTATCAGTAGTGACGCCAGAGGGAAAGAACGAGAACCGTTTGCGAACATCAAAACATTATTGAAAAGCATCATTTTAGACGGACTACCTTCCTCTTAAAGTGGTGATATCGCCCTTTATACTGTCTGGCCAATGGAGAGCTCATGAAGAAGACACAAGTGCACTGTGTGGAGCTTCATGCATTTTTAACAAGATGCCTTGGCAATAGTAGGACTTGGTGAACTGTGCAGTAAATCTGTCCTGGGTGTGTGTGGGGGTAGCAGCTCCTCACTGGGCAACATGCTGTGAGCCAGGTGTCTCAGACGTGTCCGAGTCCACATAGACCCTCAGCTAGCAAGCACAGTGTCTAGCACTTGTAATTGCACCTGGAGCTTAAAACGACACTGATTCTGATCGGAAAAGGAACAGAGAGACAGAGAGCGAGGGCAGAGCTATGAACGCATTCTGAAGCAACAGAGATTTTCTATTTCAGCAAGAACAAGATACTTGAAAGTCAACCCGGGCTGGAACAAGCACACAGGCACACGTCATGTTATAGGATGACTCAGAACATTGGAGAGGTTGTAACATGTAGGACTTATGTGGGCTACATTGAGGACACTTACCCCATGCAGGGGTTCTGCAGGACACCCATGATCCTCTGAATCCTGTCCATGGCCACACTCTCCTGGAAACTGCTGAGTCCTGGGAAAGGAAAAACAGAGTTCTGCCATGAGCCACATGTATTGTGTTGACAGCAGGGCTGAATCTGTGAAGCAGATGGGTTGTGTGAAATGTGTATGTGAGGGAGCAGACTCCCCGTCTCTTTGACCAGGAAGTGTCGGGTCACACAAGGTTTGGGTTTGACCGGGTTCCCAAACTAAGCCCTTTCAGAGCCTGCCTGATGGTGCTGGCTTACAGAAGCCATATTAAGAGACCCTTGTAACGCATACTGTATTAGATGACTTAGGTAGAGCCTTACACTGTGTGGAGAACCCTGGTATGTTCTCACCCATCTCTGTCATACATCTAATTTACAGGAAATGTTGAAGTCTGACATCTGTTTTTTGCCCATTGGTATAAAGTAACATTGAGAAATGTTTAGTATGTTAACTGATCTGAAGCTCAAATTTTGAATGTGTGGTTCGCTCTGCACTATGCACACCTTTACTATGCACAAAATGGTCTCTGTTATAAAAGATAGACACCACACAAAGGAAATACTTGTGGTTATTTGATAGTCCTAAACCAAACAATAGCCTACATGTTTCAGACATCGCTCTCTCAAATCTCAGGGACACATATTCCTCAAAGAGTGGCACGCTGTCTATCCAGTCTATTGTTGTCCTCTGAGCCACAAGAGAGAGAGAGATCGAGAGAGAGAGAAAGAGACAGACTGGAGAGATCTAGGTTGACCTAAGACATGGTTTTGTACAGTACCAAAGAACCTATTGAAATGATTTACAAGGAGCAAAAGAGAAAAGATATGAAATGGCTGACTTACGTTGCCTGTATCTCCCTGAACGAAGCCCATTCAAGATTGATGACAGCGGATGAATGTAGCATTGTAACTCCATGCACTGAAAAAGAAAAGGGATTTATTGTAGGTAATATCTGTCAACATAAGTTCAGAAGCCTTTAACTTTTCAACTGATATCAAACTGGCTTCCACAAACTGCCTTTTAACGTAATGTAAAAGTTGCTCAACTCCTCTTACGCTATTTTGTTTTATTGTGATTGTATCACGAGGGAACGACTGAGTGATTCGTAAGAAAAGCATGACTAATTCTAGTCTTGCAGTACGGGGGAGGGGAGGGTAATTTTTTACTGGAAATCATGTCATACATGAAGCACACTCTAGAGCCAATAGGGAAGTTGATCTGGGTGATAGGGCAGGCTCTAGTTCTGCTGACACTGTCAACCTCCTGTGGTAGATAAACAGGAGTCACAAGGGTCCTCACCTTACTGCTGAAAATGCGGTCTTTCTCCGATTCGCTGGAAATGCGCTGCCGTTCCTTACGCTCCTCCGCTGTGGAGCCGTGAGGCCTCTTCAGTGCTTGCTGAGTGCTTTTAACATTAGATTTTTCTCCTTGTTGCGCTTGACGCAGTCCAATGGCATCCCTGTCCCGTGTCTGTGCGCAGCTGGAGGGAGGCCGCCGGCTGGGGGCCTCGCTGCCCTCGC
>OMOT01089059.1:3158-15073 GCA_900312575.1 Acanthochaenus luetkenii | reverse complement strand
GAAAGGATGGATGCAGGATTTCAGAGTTTTAGATTGTTTACCACCAATGGTAGTAAAAGGTTTAATGAGAAACAGAGTGAATAAGAAACGTGTATACACGGGTCTCTTCAATGCAAGAATGAGGAAGAAGGACACCCTGTCTTGACAGCAGAGGGCTTATATGTAAACAGTAGACGATTGCTATTGGCTAACTATAGATGGAGGCAACACGTGGTTTAGACTTGCGTGTCTCTTGTTGGTGCACGGGTACTAAAGTCCCACCCCTTGGCACTTGATGGACGGCCCGCACTTAAAATATGCTGAAGCAACTGGTTATTTTCTCTTCCCACTGGAAAAGTACTGAGCCAAGCATCTGGTTGTCTTATCTCTTCATAAACAGGAAAAGCACTGAGCCAGGGATCTGGTTGTCTTATCTCTTTAAAGGAGAAGTACTAGCACATGGTATGCTTTAACAGTTTGGTAATAACAAAGAGGAATGTAACTCAAATATTCCACACTTTTTAACAGTACAAGATTATCATTTAAGTAATAAAATGTGACGACTTACCAACAGCAATATAAAGAGATTAAATCCAAATCGATCCAACAAGATGGGGCAAGTTGCCAGTTTTCCATTGCTTTTGGTCGTTGCTTCAAAACCTCTTGCTTCAGTGACTTGCCGTAAGTCGGTTTATAGGGAAGTTACCCCAACGGTACACATAAAAATGGCCGCCACTCCGACAATCCTGGAACATTGATTTGAATGGGAACGACCGTTCTATCCAATTCAAATTGTATGGCCAGAGAGCTCATACTCAGTCTTTCTCCATAAATCAGCAAATGGGAGCTTGCCTTGGTGCATTTACAGTTGTGGTCAAACATTTACATACACTTGTAAAGAACATGTATGTCATGGCAGCCTTGAGTTTCCAATAATTTCTACAACTCATATTTTTCTGTGATGGAATGATTGGAGCACATACTGTACTTCTTTGTCACAAAACATATTCATGAATTGAGGTTATTTTATGAATTTATTATGGCTCTGAAAATGTGACTAAATCTGCGGGGTCAAATATATACATACAGCAACGCTAATATTTTGTTAAATGTCCCTTGGCCATTTTCACCTCAATTACTTTTGGTAGCCATCCACAAGTTTGTGGCTTCTGGTTGAATCTTTGACCACTCCTGTTTGCAGAATTGGTGTACTAAATTTGTTTGCCTTCTGACACAGACTTGTTTCTTCAGCACAGTCCATGTTCTCGATGGGGTTTAAGTCAGTACTTTGGGAAAGCCATTATAAAACCTTAATTCTAGCCTGATTTAGCCATTCCTTTACCACTTTTGATGTGTGTTTGGGGTCATTCTCATGTTGGAACACCCACCTGCGTCCAGGACCCAACCTTGGCGATGTAAAACACACTTGACTGTGGACACTGACACCTGTGTTCCATCAGCTTCTAATTAATCACAGATCTGCTTTTTGGTGGTTCTTGGTTGACTCTTGACCATTCTGACCAATTTTCTCTCGGCAGCAGGCGATGGCTTGCGTTTTCTTCCTGATCATGTCAGTGACACAACTATGCTGCACTTTATACTTACATTTGCACAGTTGATCTTGGGACCTGTAGCTGCTTTGAAATGGCTCCAAGTGACTTTTCCTTTTTCTGATCCGTGCTGAGCTCCTTAGACTTTCCCATTGTAGCATTTGTGGCTGAGTCTAATGAGTGTATCAGCCAGTTGTAGTCAATCATAATCACTCACAAGAAGTTAAGAGGCCACAAAGCAAATTTGATTGCCACAACTTTCTACATCACCAACATTGATAATTCAAGTTGATGTATGTTTGTTTTTGAACCAACAGATTCTGTCATATTCCAGAAGACCTATAATACATTTATAAAAGAACCAAAATGCGTGAATGTTTTTTGTGACAAAGACGTATGTGTTCTAGCGTTCTCAACGGGCCTGAAAATTCAAACTCAAGCCCACCCAAGTGAGCCCAAGCCCGGCTCGCCTGAGATTATCACATAAAATAGAGAGAGAGAGAGAGAGAGAGAGAGAGAGAGAGAGAGAGAGAGAGAGGGGAGAGTTTGACTATATCCCATTGGTCAAAAGCTGTGGTAACCTACATTCGCCTAATGCTATATTGGTCGGGCTGAAACTGAGAACTCTGTTCCAATCATTCCATCACAGAAAAAGAAATCATTGGAAACTCAAGACTGCCATGATATACATGTTATTTACAAGTGTATTTAAACTTTTGACCACAACTGTAAGTGAGTAATGAATGTTTCTATGCTGCTTGATAATGAATGAGGTATTTACCAAAAATATAAATGTGTATTATTCAATACATATTTTCCATGTGCTTCAAATTGAAATGTTTACTCATTTAACCCTTCTGTTTTGAAGAACTCCAATTTTTCTTTCACGTCTCCCTCACACTTGTCCTCCACTCTGTTTTACCATATTTCTTCAGTTTAATGTAGTATTTAATTATCACTTAGAATGGATTTATCCATTGTAGCGTGAATGGTTAATAATGGTGTCTGATAGCAATATAATTTAGAGTTAGTTTTGAATTTGATTAGATAACGGGGCACCAGCTAATAGACAATATCATCAGTCTCGTCAGAAGGGCATGAATTCTTGGCTTGCTTTAATTTACAACTCGTACAATGAACACAGGAGATGACTTTATGCAAAGGAATATATTAATTACTAAACTAAAGCACCCTCAATAATCAGGTAAAATATGTAGATATAAAACAGAGGAAGTAGATCTTAAGATTGAATAGTGGTGATGACTGAGTAACAATAAACAAATAGATAATCATGTAAGCCTATGATAGTAATTTGATCAATTCTTAACAGACATACCACAGAAGTTGAACAATGGAAGATATTAATCCGCTAAGAGATGGTGATAACACTCATGAACACAGAACATTACTGTCAATAACTCTGCATGGAATAGCAGAGCTGAGTCGCTATCTACAGGGAGCCGTAATAACGTGTATGTTGTGTTTCATGAAGTGTGGTCATGTAATAACTATGTGTTGAATGGATGATGACCAGGACATGACCATACGTACACCACGGAGCAGAGGTCTGGAAGAAGATGAAACGCGTTGAGGTCGGGGTCGGGATACTCGGCTGAATGAGGCACGGTGGCTGAAGAGGTTCCGATAACGGTTCAAAGCTGGACTCTGTCTGATCACGAAGGTTGCAGCACAGCCCTTGAGGAGCTGGACGGAGCGGGGTGTGGGTCTCTCAAGGCTATTGCCAACCCCTCTGCATCAGATGACGGTTCAGAGTTGAACTCAGTCAGCCCATCACGCTGGATGGAGCACGGAGGTTGCAGCTGGACGGCTGTGTGAGGGTCTCAAGGCATAGGCCAACCCTTCTGGGGGGCGGTGTCGCAGTCGGCAGGAGATATTTCTGGTTTACTGAACGTATCATTTTGCAACTAATGAACGTGAACGTGAGCGCCGTTAACTCTCGCACGGGTTAACGATGCTCACGCAAGTTCAAGTTCACGTTCATTTATTTATATCGCCCTTTATCACAGCGTGTCTGTCTCAAAGGACTTTACAGAAAATGAGCCAAACTAGATCTACCTGAACATCAATCAAAGGAATTACAGAATAGTATAAGACAAACACGGAAACAGAACCAAGCACAAGACACAATATACATTTTAGCAAGCCTACCTGTTCTACAAGGCCTAAACTACCCGGCACCACCAGCCTTAGACCCTCGATGCTGCAAGGAAAAACTTCCACGAAAACCTTATTAGATTAAAAATTTAAGAAACCTTGTGTGGGCCAGGACGCACTGAATTCACTTCATACAACGCAGCTACCAGTCCTGCTGAAGCCAGTTCATATGAATATTTGAAGGACTTTTATCAACAAATCTGTAGATTCCAACGGAAAAAGGGAGGGCGTGTGTATAGGGGGAGTTACCATTTAATGTTATAGCGGGAAAGAGCTCATTACATATGCATAAAACATACTATCTGCTCCCAGATCTACATAATATGGCTAACCGTTATAACATTACCACTAATAAACTCTGCGTAATATCCTAAGCAGTTTGAAATCAAACATGAAGATATAGAATAATGTGAATAACTATCATATAGAACATCCCAGATACACAGAAAACAAGAGATATACATTCGAGTACAGTGCAGGGGTGCTAAAATTCTCTTCCTACAATTTCCAGTTTTGCTAAATGACATTTTGTGCTAAATCTTGAATTTTTCTTCAAATGCTGTGAGCACTTGGTAAGTGGCTCAGTGGTTTAGTGTTGCCTCCTTAGAATGAGGTCCTGGACTCCTGACCCCTGCATGTATTTATCATTCGCTGCATTGTAATACCAAAGTTGGATGTATTAAGTGATGTGAATATTCTGTCAATACTGAAACTTATCTTGATCAAATGACTAGTAGATTCAAATGAATCTACTAGTCATTTGTCAAGACAGTCTTTCTAGCCTTGCTTTGACCCATACATGGTGTTCACCTGCTCTTGTTGTCCACTCTGTGGAGAAAAAAACAAAAGTGCTTGGACCCCGAAATTGCCACTTGCGTATATATATTTTACAAGCAGCAATTGAGGGGTCCAAGCTATTTTTTTGTCCTCTCTTATCCATACCGTTTAAATGTTTTACTTAATATGTTGTGTTGAAAAGGTTGTTTCATACCCCTCATTTGCTATAGTCTTATATTCTTTATTTTTATTTTCTTTGTATCTTTTTACTATTTGCTTCCTCAATGATCATTAAAGTTGATCTTACCTTAATTATTACTATTGACGTCATCATTAACTGTTTTTCTTTCTTCTGTCCTGCTGTCTGGGTTTGTTGCTAAGGGAATTAAGTGTTTGTATTCCATATGAGATTAGGCTACATTTTACAGAACAATGGCACTGCATTTAAACTACATTACATATCTGTGGAATTCATCATCTTGCTGGTTAATGTATGTAGTTAATTTAGATGCATTGCAGTTTGAGTACAATCCAACCACATGCTGTGAAAGCTACTGCCCGACCTCTAGTGAAAAGACCCATAAAAAAGAAATAGAAAAATATCTTAAACATTGAACAATTCTTTATTTTTCAATCATTACATGTAGTCATGTAGTGGTAAATAAAAAGGAGGGTAAACTATGACCTCCAGTTGGTGATCATCAGGCAAACAACCACAAATATGAACAAAAAACAATTTAATTTGCAGAAACATTTTCATTTATTGCTTTTTTCTTCATCTGACATTAGTTTGATGCTACTTACTATGACGTATAGTATGAATTTACCTCATTAAGATTTCTTTCAAAATAATGCAGGTAAAAAAGTTACTCCACAAATAAAAGCGTGTGAGCAGAGTTAAGGAGTGTTTACGCGCCACAATGTCCCTAATTACGTGTTAATGTATACATTCAATACATATTTCAGTTGTCTTATCAGAACCATATACCATTTTAATCAACAATAAAATATCAACGTATTATAAAAGTTAACATGGAGTGCATATAAAAACATCATGTGTAAACAAAATGTGATATTGCAATTGAGTATAATACCATTATTTTTTTAAACAATTGTTACCAAACATATTGAAGTTTTATAAAACATTATGAACATTTTACAGGAATTGTATGAGGCTTTGCACATGGCTTCTGTTCTCATACAGTATCTCTCCTCATTGCTGGGCAGGAGGGGCTTGGACAGTGATCACCGGCTGGGAGGGAGAAACAAGGAAAAGAACAAATGAAAGCAGAGTAACGGTTGACTCAGACAATAAAATGGCCTCCTAGTGAGACATAACATCTTGAATTTGTGCTCATGATCAGTGTCGATTCACTAAAGTATGGTAACGTCGCTACATCTGATATCATTTGCCACCAGAATTTCTGACAAGATATTATTTGGTCAATGTGAGAAATTATTAGTCGCGGGTCACCAAACTATCAGCTTAGGGAACTTTGGTCCTGATGCTCTCTGGTGGTTTTTTGTTGTTGATTTGGCTTCCAAATACATTTCTGGCCATTTATGTTTGAGCTTTGCTCTCCATTGTAATGATGCAACTACAAGATCAAATTTGGATTCACATAGGCTGAGGTATGGAGAGAACCACACCTTACCATACCTAAGACACGTTCATAGTGTTGGTGGAGTTTAATAGAGCATTAAGTAAGGTTTTCCCTGCCCCATAGCATAAAATGACCATAATGTATATGCAGGGATAGGGATGTTGATCAATACCAATGACCAAATTTTATCTACAACACATGTATCTGCTCTAATTAGATAGCGTATACTCTAAAATGTACTGAGAACTGATCATTTTATCACAGATACATCATCGTACATTTAGATAATGTCAGCTTGTTAGCTAGTTAGTGTTAGCCAGTATCTGGTCAGCTAACCAACACTGCCTTGTTAACACTGATTTACACTCTAGCAAACGTAGCTAGTAAAAGCTAAGTAGTGGCTAGTACCTACATCTCAACATTAGCATCAGTTGCTTGGCTAAATTAGCCTGCTAACTAGTTAGCTAACAGTTTGTTCAGGTTAACTGAGATGACTCTTCTCTTCGCTACAACTTAAGAGTATTTTGGAGTAGCAACTAGGACTAAAGACAAAACAGTTTACTGTCACTGTAACCTACATTTAGAAACAAATCTACCAATCAGACTATACTTATTACATTACTGAATTTACCTACAACCACACAACAATCTTTTTCAGGAATCTCTCTTTTCCTAGTCTTGTTGTTTATATGTTTAGACATTGTTCGCAGCCAGTTCTCCTGTGGACCTCCATGATGGAGTCAAAGGTGGCTGCCAGGAGATTTGTGTCGTAACTTCAAAGCCTCTAAAGCTTATTTCTATGCTGACCATCAGGCTCTGCTCACCATTTTGGGTCCTGGTGAGCAGCAGTTGACCACCTTGCAGCAGTAGGCAACCAGAGTGATGGAGATGGCGACCAGAGCAGCCTGTATGACGACACTCTCAGCGAACAAGTGGGAATGGGCGTTCTGTTAGTGGAAAAAGGTTGGCAGGGATTATGCCTTGACTGAACAGACAAGATAAGAGGAAACGTTAATGATCCCTGTGGGGGAAATGTGATTGTTTCAGCAGCAAATTAATAATAGGATACAGAGAAGAAGAAAAGAGCAAATGGGGGTATTTAACACAATTGACAAATCCAACACATCAAGAACATATTCAGTAGAAATGTAGGAATGAAAAGTATGAAAAAAAATGTATTACAGCATTATGAGAGTGTACAGAAAAACAGCAGTAGAACATACTGAGATAAAGAAGAACATTGATGAAAATATGTAAAATATGAGAATAAAAAAATGAAATATATGCAGTATGAAATAAGTTAAATAATATCAAAAATTATACAACAATATCAACATATATGTGATATATACAAATAGAAGAGTAATAGTATGGGAATATTAAGTGTGAGTTCACAGCATTTAAAAAAATAGAATAACAGTTAAATGCTGGGTCATCATCAATATAATATATTTTTTAAATACACTGAATACAATTTTTATTTGCACATTGCAGCAGTATAAAGTAAATCAATCACAATGGAGTAAAAACAAGCATGAACTCATAACTATTCAAAGAGTAGTGAAAAAAGAATGCCGTCAAACATACCGTACACTGTCAAAAATAAAACAAATATTGTGATACATTCTGGCTGTATCACCCAGTACAAGTTAATAATGTATCAAATGCCAAAACGTGACAATGCAACCAATGTAAAGAGCACATACCACTGCTTGATGGCAAACGTCGACTGATGTATTATTTTCTTCATAGTGATAAACCCAGCAGGAATAGTGAATGGGAGGATCTCCCAGTTTAAATACAGTAATGACCATATTGAACACAGAGGCGACGCAGGCCACCATCTGCATCCCCAAACAGGCCTTCAGCTGAGAAAGAGAAAACAGGGAATTTAGTGTTGAAGTGTTGATTCTCGTGAATTTATCTGTAAAATAAAAATTAGAAAAGTTGTAAGTCACAAAATGATGGAAATACCACATGAAAAAAGACTTTGTAGTAACTAAGTCACAATTACAAACGCAGCTGCACAGCCAGTCATATTACATTTGCATTAAGCAACTTTGGCAGCCCCAAGTGGCAGCGGGAGACAACTGTTTGAATTTTTTTAAAGTTTGAAGGACTTCATTGTCCTGAAATTATAGAACGTGATGTTAGTAAACTGCTCTTTTACACTCTTTGGACCTACATTTTGTCCTTTTTAATCTTGGCTGCAGGTCCAACTGAACCTCAACAGGAATTGGTGAGTCCAACTTTCTCTGGACGGAGCGCTCACCAGAATTTAGGCAAATAGGGTGACTATGACATCTCATAGTCACCCAATGGGATGCTCTTGACGGCTGGATTTTAACATAAAAATGTGCAGCTTTAAGTTGAATGTCAATAAGCAGTATATATATCAGCTTTAAAAGAGGTCTGACAATCACCACTTTTATATGTGAGTTTTCAAAGCAACATGAAGTCTCTAACAGAGTTCCAAAGAGGACAAATATCAGAGCCCGCATTGCAGGAGCATCAGTCACAAAAACGATTTAACGTGGCAGTGGTAAGGGGAACAGCCTGCCAAACACAGAAACTGTATCAGTAAAGAGGCACAGTATTCAACAGTGGCATTACAATTTTGGTGGGGCCACACAATGTTGACAAGAAAATTGTATGATGCCATCATACCATAGCGATATTACACTGAAGTATACTGACACAACCAATAAACTGCACACGAGTGAAAGAAGGAGAGATACTGCATTTCTTTGCTGTAACTAATGGATTAGGAGTACTAGTGATGACAAAATGCCATCTAAAATCACACAAACAATGAAGATCTACCAACAGATCTTGTCACACCAACAATGGGACACCAAAGGACGGTGTTGAAGATCTCTTAACTTCAAACAGCCTACTCAAGACCGAAACCAACATCCGCATATTGACAACAAAATCACAAAGCAAAATTCATGCAGTGAACGACATACTGACAATTAGGGGTGGGAATCGGTAGTGATGTCGCGATTCGATTCGATTTCGATTCTTAGGGTCACGATTCGATTTCAGAATCGGTTTTCGATTAATGACGATTATCAACAGAGGATGGACTTCCTGCAACAACTGAAAAAAGGCAACCTGCCGCAGGCTATGATGGTTCAATTCTACACGGCCATCATTGAAACCCTCCTCACCTCCGCAATCACAGTCTGGTTCGGGTTGGCCACAGCACGTGATAGAACCAGACTGCAACGCATCACCCGGTAAGTGGAGAGGATCTTTGGCTGCAACCTGCCATCCATCCAGGACCTCTACCACACAAGGGCGAGGAAACGCGTAGCCAAAAACATCGCCGACCCATCACACCCTGGCTACCACATCCTTCATGCCCCGCCTTCTGGGAGGCGGCTTCGGTCAATCATGACCAAAACAACCAGAGATCAAAACTGCTTTTTCCCACGTGCTGTGACTCTCATGAACAGTTGAACTGTTACATTCACAGAGACATTATATTACCTCACACAATACACCAGATTGATATACATATGTTGTTATTTCTTCTTTTACATTTACATTCTTGCACTACTACGGACTCATATATAAACATACATTTGTCAATATTTTTTGTCAACTTTAATTATATTTATATTACTGTACTATGCTTACTTTTTATTTTAGATGTGTCTATGTAAGCAACTATACCAAAACAATTCCTTGTATGTGCAAATATACTTGGACAATAAAACAAATTCTGATTCTGATTCATGATTAGGCTATTTAGCTGTTAGCTGTCCCGCAGGGGTTTGCCCAGATCACTGCAGCAGCACTGCCGTGCCCTAACAACACTAAAAGGTACAATTTTTTTAGAAAATAATTGCATTAGATTAAGTAGACCAAGTTGAGTTTACTATACACATTTGGCAATATGTGCAATGTTACATCATGCCAATAATTCCATTTGAATAAAATGATTGAGGGAAGCCTATAACTTATTCTGCACAACATCGCCCTCTGGTGGGTCCGTGTGCCCCATGGGCCCTTAATGCAAGAACGCCACTGGTGGTGAAGTGGACAAAAATAGACAGATACTTAGCTGGATAGTTGCTAAACACCACAAAACTACAGCCTCAAAAACCCATGCATTTATGTTTGCTGCTCTGAGGGTAGAAGGTGGCCTGACTAGTTAGGTACTGCTATTACCTGTGTCTTTTATTTCATTTCCTATTGCCTTCCCCATTCTGGCATTGTGTTGCCAATTGCTGCTGTAACACCTGAATTTCCCCTAGGGGATCAATAAAGTGCATCTAATCTAATCTAATCTACTGTATATTTACACATTATTTTGGTGTTTTCTGTTATTTTGTTTCTGTATATAGATGACCAAGGTGGGCTTCACTTCTCCAGCCAGGTAACTCACAGTGGGGACATGGAGGTTCTGCGCTGCTATGGCCACACTCCCAGCTATTATCACCTGTGGAGAGCACAAAAATAACATACACAAAATATCCTTTGGTATTGGTACACAGTCTGGAATTTCAGGAGTTTAGGGCTTGGTCAGTTTCACTTTTAAATGTAATGCCAAGTGTAAATTGGGTCATTGCAGCAGCAAATAGTATAGGATACAGCAAGGAAAGTTGAATAAAGATAAGAATAGGGCAAATTATGGATCATATAAACATAAAGCAACTGACAATTGAATGAAAAGTATACAAGAGTGTGTGGATTACAGCATCATGAGGGTGTGCAAAATACTGAGACCAGGAAAAATATGAATGCAGAATATGTATGATATGAAATTATACCAAAATATGGAATATACGCAGTGTGAAATAAGTGGGAAAATGTGAAAAATATTTATATTATATACAGTACAATATATAACAAATGAGAAGGATTTGACAATACAAAAGTTTAGCAGCTTATAAAAGCCTGTACTAAACCTGTACTACTACATTTGCATTGCGTAAAGGCCATTTAATACGACAACAGGGTACAGGATTCCTACCCCAGCTGGGACGTTTCTCGGCATTAGCTGTTATTGATCTAACAGTGACAATATGAAAGACGCCATTTCATGCACCCATATGCTTAGCAGTGGAGGCTCTAGTGTGCCAAGCTAATTATTATAGACTAGTTCAGTGATTCAATATTATTAATTAATTAATAGATACAGTACATTTAAAAAACAGTTTAAGAGAATTAAATTCACATTAAAATTATGCAATTCAGAATTCTGTTATTAGAACTGTAACAAAATGTTAATTCAATGTATAAATGAATAATTCCCATTCCAATTTCAAACTCCAGTGTGGCTCAAGCAGAAAGACAAAAAACAGTAGACAAATTGATGAAAAACACATTAGTGAACGGAATAACAAATCCATTTATACATTCAGCCATGTATTAATCATTTAAAGACAGAATAATGAAATGGAATTATTAATTGACATATATAATGAACATTTTACTACTTTGTCTAGTAACCGTTTTTTGATTTGCATAATTTTGATGTGAATTGAATGAATCACTTTATACATCTATTAATTAATCAATAATAATGTATCACTGCACTAGTCTATATAATTATCTTGGCACACTGGAGCCTCCACACTGCACTTACCAGCAACGATGAAAGGATGAACGGTATGTCAGTCCCTTCATGACCCAAGCCCCGGGCTAGAAACAGGCCAACGCAGCTGATCTCAAACACACTGAGGCAGATCTGAGTGATCTGGGACAGAGGAGACACATAAATACGTTGCAACACACACACACACACACACACACACACACGCACGCACGCACGCACACACACACACACACACACACACACACGCACGCACGCACGCAC
>OMOT01089057.1:0-10681 GCA_900312575.1 Acanthochaenus luetkenii | reverse complement strand
TGGTGTGGCTGCATTAAACTCTAGCTGCTCCCGTCAGGCGGAGAAAAATACGCCCTTCGGCACACAGACAAAGGCTGCAAGCAGTGTTTTTTCATCAGTCATCCCACTTTTCTATTATAATATATCATTTATGTGAATATAACAATTGAATTCTATATACATACACAGTGCCACACTTTTCAAATGTATTTATTAGAATAGTTACTGCATAGGAACTGCAGGTGGGGCAGCGCCTTAGCGCCCCTAATGGACGACACGCCACTGCTCCAGTATCTCATTGCTAATCCAGGGTTGAGTACTTTGTTTGATCCTAACTGTCTTCCTTGGTGCAAGTGTATCTACCACGAACATCAACTTTTCTTTAAAATTACCATTGTTTACCTTATTGCATAGAAATACCTGTGACAAATATTTTTTTCTTCTTAAATAGTCAGTGAATATATCTCTGCTGAAGTTATTGGTTCTTCTTCAGTATTATGGTTGGTGGACATCAAACATTTTGCAAAAAGTTACTAACCTAATCTGACCTGCCCTGCCCTTGTTTGTAATATCAGTCTCATTGAAGCAAGTCCTCTTTTGTTAAGAACATTGACCAGATGGGGTTAAGTGTTTTCCTCTCTGCTTTTCTCCTCCCCTCCTTTGATCGCCTTTGGCACTTCTCCTTTTTGTGTCATCGCTCACATGTCAACAACAATCAACAATCAACAACAGCAGGTGCGACATGAACAAGCCTTGCTGGTACAGAGACAATGCACAGAGGAATAGCGCAGACAACACGTCCAGGGCAGAGATGGCAGCAGCACCCATCACCAGACCAGAATGTGTCTGGCCAATAGGAACAAGGTGAGAAGCTCAGTCATCCGCAAGAGACTCGGAGTAGAGCCGCTGCTCCTTTGCATCGAAAGGAGCCAGTTGAGGTGGTTCGGGCATCTTGTAAGGATGCCACCTGGTCGCCTCCCTAGGGAGGTTTTCCCAGGTACGTCCAGCTGGGAGGAGACCACGGGGCAGACCAAGGATTAGGTTGAGGGATTATATCTCCATGCTGGTCTGGGAACGCCTTGGGATCCCCCAGTCAGAGCTGGTTAATGTGGCCAGGGAAAGGGAAGTCTGCTGGAGCTGCTACGTCTGTGACCCGACTTCGGATAAGCGGTTGAAGATGGATGGATGGATGGATAGATACACATCGATTTTACATTAGATTTCACATTAAATCGCTGGCTGAAATGTAAATTAGCGTTTGCTAACTTCTGTAAAGTTAGCATTAGCGTGGTACCTCGCCTTAAATAAGTTAGTGTTTGCTAACCTCTGTAAAGTTAGCATTAGCCTAATAGCTTGCAGTGAGTGCGTGTGTGTGCACGAAGACATCCTTTTCAGCTCAGGTAAGCACTGTATTTTCATTGGGTATCAAACCAGCATGGACCAGCTGTTCCTGCCCCTGTTTCTTTCAAAATAGATGGAGATGACCTCTCCATTACAGACCTAACTATGGTTAATATTTGTCAGTGAGCCAACAGTTACCAATTTGTGACCATCATCTTTCATCATGTGATTATAAATACATTTTCACTGTCAATACTGCTATTTAAAAATGAAGCTGTAGCCTCTGTAGGAATGTAGGCTATATGGCTCTGTTGGGTCAGAATTTACCCTGATACAAGAGTTTTATGATGATCTACAGCCTTGGTTATCCTGATACTTTCAAACAATTCAGATGTTGAAATTCTGGATCTACCGTTACCTGCCAACTAAAGAATCCTGACACACTCCTCCACTGCAAATAATCTCAATGCAGAGAAGACCAGTGGTTGACAGATGCCCTTCATTGAGGTTCTGTCCAATACCAGTTTGAGGAGGACAGCAGAGAACATTGCTTCTGTCATTACACTTTCTGCCACCTGTTCCTGGAACTTTACTTCAGGTAGGAGACAGTACTGTACATGACAGGTCCATTACTGCTGGCAAGACAGGTCCATAACCAGCCTCTTCTGGATGAGTATGCCTTCTCAACAAGACTCCCAGCCCCACCACAGTCTTCCTGGCCTATCAACACCTACCCAGCCAAATCATGTTCATGGACACACATACAGATCCACTTACATACACACACTCATGCAAAAAGGACAAAGCTCTTGTTACTTTTACTACAACCAGTTGTCTTGTCGTTAAGATTTCTGAGCTGAACAAGATGTCTTCGTGCATGCGCGCACACTCACACTCATGGCGAGCTATCAAGCTAATGCTAACTTTACAGAAGTTAGCAAACACTAACTTACATTTCAGCCAGCGATTTATAATCAATAAGTTCATCTAACAACTATTATTATTAAAACAATTATTTGTAAAGACCAGATAATCTGCAAATAAATAATATAACTCCACGTAAACTAACTTTGTTTGTTTTATTTTGGTGAGCTCAATGATAGTCCTGCCTCTTCCTTTTGACAAATCACACTGTGCCAGTGTTAAATTCTGCATTTTGGAAATGAAACCAAGCACAACAGTGCAACGTGGCAAGTTAAAATAATAGAACAAGAAAATACAACACACAAGGTATATCGTTTAAACATTAACATTGAATAATGAATTATACTTCAAGCATGGTCCCATAAAGTAGAGCAAGTCTTTGGAAATTGAATGTCAAATTACTTTTTTGTCTGCATTTTCAAATTGTTAGGATTTGCAGGTGGCAAGTGCATGAAAATACAAATACAATTTAAATTATGACTTAAACATGTAAAAATACATTGCAATTGTTGTATTGTGTTTTTAAAAAATTACATTTGATTAACTTTTTTTTATTGTTAACCATAAAGCATGGCAAGTCTTTCAAAATTTAATTTAACTTTTGTGTTAATATTTTTATATTGGCAGCAAATGTGCATATAGTACATGAAAACTCAAATACAAATTGTATTATTGTATTTACATTTTCAAATAATGTATCTAAAAGTGGAATATGAAAATGATATTGTGGGATTGCATTAATGTATTCTTCATGTCCATCCAAGAACCTTTTCTAAAAAAATTATCCCTGTCAATCAGGCATCATTGACAGCACGGTGCTCGAAACCCGGCAGGTGGTGGCTGTGACCGGGGACGGTACCAATGATGCCCCTGCCCTCAAGAAAGCTGATGTCGGATTTGCTATGGTAACAATTACTTTAATGTTTCATCGTTTTTCTTGTATCTTAATTCCACAACTATTTTCTGGCTCTCCAATCTGCTGGTTCCATTTTGTTGATCTTAATTTATCAGCAGAGCATCATTAGCAAATGACAAACAAAAAATCTTGAGTTAATTAAATTTTTAATGCAGACATGAAAAAGGCATTTTGTGTTAACCTCATCCCCTATAATTATTCAATTTAATGCCAGTCGATTCATTAGATGGCTGTGTAATGGAATAATACATTAATAAATGTTGGGCTGCCATAATGGTCTTGCCCTTACCCACCAAATATGTTGTGGATTAGGGAACAATAGGGGCAAGGAGGGATTTGTATTTATTTAAGTGAATTTCTTAAGCTTGTGTGTAATTGTGTCTGTCTTTAAATGTTAGCATTTTAATGTGGGCTATCAACCCTGCAACCTGATCACATACAGCCTGCATAGATTGGTTATTGATTCACTGACTCCCTTATGGGCGGCACGGTGGCTCAGTGGTTAGCACTGTCGCCTCACAGCAAGAAGGTCCTGGAGTTTGCATGTTCTCCCCGTGTTCGCGTGGGTTTCCTCCGGGTGCTCCGGTTTCCTCCCACTGTCCAAAGACATGCAGGACAGGTGAATTGGAGACTCTAAATTGCCTGTAGGTGTGGATGTGAGTATGACTGTGTTTGTCTGTCTATGTGTTATCCCTGTGATGGACTGGCGATCTGCCCAGGGCGTTTCCCTGCCTACTGCCCGATGCATGCTGGGATAGGCTCCAGCTCCCCGTGACCCTGAATAGGAGTAAGCGGGTATAGACGATGGATGGATGGATGACTCCCTTATTTGTTTTGTTAACCCTTTTTTTTATCCAGGGAAAGTTTTCCAGCAGCACCCTGCTTCACATTCACACTGGTAGCTGCCCAGTACAACTAGTCTTATACTGCCGGCCACTAGGAGCTGCCCAGTACAACCACAGTGTTCTACTATCGGCCACTGGGAGCTGCCCAGTGCAACCAGTCTTCTACTGTTAGCCACTGAGCAGCTCTACTGGAGCAGTTGAGGGTCAAGTACCTTGTCCATGGGCACCTTGACAGTAGTTGATACTCCTTGCCCCCATTTTTCCAAGTGGCCTGGGGATTTGAACCAGTGACCTTCTGGTCTTAAGCTTGCTTCTCTAACCTCTAGGGCTACCTCCACCTCCCTGTGATTTTGGCTGTGACCCAGGAAAGATGAAAAGGCTACTCGACGTTGTAATAGCTAGTCATGCTATTACTACCTAATTGATTCCTTTAAGTAATAGGAGAAAGGGGCATAATGCCAGTGAGGTGGATTGGATTATCCTCTTAAATGAAATACCAGGGATTAATTACATTACATTACAGCATTTAGCAGACGCTTTTATCCAAAGCGACTTACACATTACATTACATTAAGCGACCTACATATCATACCGTTGGCGGAGGCAGCCATGCAAGGTACCAACCTGCTCAACGGGAGCAATTTGGGGTTAGGTGTCTTGCTCAAGGACACTACGACAGATTGTTCCCGGGAGGAGCTGGACTCGAACCGCCGACCCTGCAGTTGCGGGGCGGGAACTGTACCTCCTGAACTACTGCCGCCCCCATAGAAGTATACATTGCATGCATCATATACATAGTACATCACACCATGCACCACACTACACACACATATATTTGCATGTCTTTGACTGTGGGAGGAAACCGGAGGAAACCCACGTGAACATGGGGAGAACATGCAAACTCCACACAGAAAGGGCCAGGCGAGATTTGAACCCAGGACCTTCTTGCTGTGAGGTGACAGTGCTAACCACTGCTCCACCGTGCCACCCAATATTTAAAAAAATGTTTGCCTACACTGGCGTTTTTGACCGTCGGATAATGTTTGACCTCTACCTATTCTGTGTTTTTGAATTGGGAATTTGCCTGCCTGAATGAGTCAGACCAGAGAGCCATTTTGGTGCTCATTAGTTATCAAAGATAGCTGATTCACTGAAGTCAGTTTCTGTCAATTAGATTAATTCTCACAAGATGGCCTACATTTAATCAATTGAGATTCACTTTTGAAAACGTGATTTTTCCATGGAAGGGATGCCCTTTTTTTTAGCATCATCCTGTTTCACACTCATACAGTTAAACACATTCACACCAGTACACCCACAGTATTCTACTGGTGGCCATGAAACAGCTCCACTGGGCCAGTTTCGGCTTCAGTACCTTGCTCAACGGCACCTCAATAGTAGTTGTTGAGGCAGGGGAGAATGTTACACCTTCACCCACATTTTCCCAGCTGGTCCAGGGATTCAAACCAGCACCCATCTGTACTAAGCCTGCATTTCTAACCTCAATGCAACCACTGCCCCAGTTTTTGGCTATTATTCTTTTTTTTCTACTTTTGCTTCTTATACCATAAACCATGATCATCATCAGATCATTAACCAGTCCCTGGCTTTGCCTCCTATCAGGGTATCGCCGGCACAGATGTGGCCAAGGAGGCCTCGGACATCATTCTCACAGACGACAACTTCAACAGCATTGTCAAGGCCGTCATGTGGGGACGGAACGTCTACGACAGCATCTCCAAGTTCCTCCAGTTTCAGCTCACTGTCAACGTAGTGGCTGTCATTGTGGCCTTCACTGGTGCCTGTATCACGCAGGTAGGCAGTCACATAGCGTACATACCATATGTAGGTGGAATATGCACTTTTGGGGCAATCCAAGTACAACCCCAATTCAAAAGAAGTTGGGACGCTGTGTAAAATGTAAATAAAAACAGAATGCTTTGCAAATCCTTTTTGACCTATATTCAAGTGAATACAGTACAAAGACAAGATATTTAATGTTTCAAACTGATTCAACTTTTTAGTTTTTCGTAAATTTGGGAACTGAGGACACTTACTGTGCACATTTTCAAAGCAAAATTATTTAACATTGCTTGAGATACGACTTCAGTCCGGGGTCTCTGTTGTCGTATGTTGCGCTTCATAATGCACCACACATTTTCAATGGGAGACAGGTCTGGACTACAGGCAGGCCAGGCTAGTACCCGCACTCTTTTACTACGGAACCTGCTGTTGTAACACATAATGTGGCTTGGCATTGTCTTGCTGACATAAGCAGGGACGTCCCTGAAAAATACGTCTTCTGGATGGCAGCATATGTTGCTCCAAAACCTGTATGTACCTTCTGTATCTTCACATATATGCAAGTTACCCATGCCATGGGCACTAACACCCACCATACATTCACAGGTGCTAGCTTTTGAACTTTGTGCAGGTAACAATCTGGATGGTCCTTTTCCTCTTTAGCCCGGAGGACACAATGTCCATGATTTCCAAAAACAATTTGAAATGTGGACACGTAAGACCACAGCACACTTTTCCACTTTGCGTCAGTCCATCTCAGAGGAGCTCGGGCCCAATGAAGTCAGCGGCATTTGTGGACATTGTTGATATATGGCTTTCGCTTTGCATGGTAGAGTCTTAACTTGCATTTGTAGATGCAGCAACAAACTGTGTTTACTGACAATGGTTTTCCGAAGTGTAGTAACATCCATTACAGAATTATGACGGTTTTTAATGCAGTGCCACCTGACTGATCGAAGGTCACAGGAATTGAATGTTGGTTTTCAGCCTCGCCCCTTACGTGCAGAGATTTCTTTGGATTCTTTGAATCTTTTAATTATATTATGGACTGTAGATGGTGAAATCCCTATATTCCTTGCAATTGTGCATTGAGAAACTTTGTTCTTAAACTGGAACCCCCATCCTTGCATGTGAACGACTGAGCCTTTCGGGGATGCTCCTTTTTATACCCAATCATGATACTGTCACCTGTTACCAATTAACCTGTTTACCTGTGCAATGTTCCAAACATGTGTTTTTTGAGCATTCCACAAACTTTCCCAGTCTTTTGTTGCCCCTGTCCCAACTTTTTGGAAACATGTTGCTGACATAAAATTCAGAGTAGCCATATATTTACAAAAATCTATAAAGTTGATAAGGTAAAACATTAAATATATTGTCTTTGTACTGTTTTCAATTGGTAAAAAAGGGTTTGCAAATGTACACAACGTCCCAACTGTTTTTTAGAATCATGGTTGTAGCTCCATCATGCAAGACAACAGTGGTCTGTCACATAAAGCTCAAAGGGCACAAGGAGCATCCTTCTCCATTCTCGTTGTTTTGCAACACAGTTTGACAACAATTTGACAGGCACACGGGGTAGTTAGTAATTGATCTGCTTGCTCTTGAAGAAGAGGATGAGAAGCCCATTGCTAAACAGAGAATGTAGCTAAAGATAATATTACTCCTAATGTGTGGTGCAGCTAAAGTTGAGAGATGTTGACCCCAAAACGCACTGCATCCAAAACACAAGTCCCATAGTTTGGAGGAGATGTGTTCCTGCCGTGACCAAACCATTGAACATAGCTGCCAAAAAAGATGCAGGCCTGTTCAAAAAAGCATCTTATGTGATCACGGCCGAACACATTTTTACCTTCATTTTTACCACCTCCATTTTAAACTCTGCCTCTCCCCAAAAATGCATCTTTCCTCTCACCTACACATATCCTCTATCCTCCCCGTTTCATCTCCTTATTCTCTCATTCCTGTTCCAATTCCCCCCTTTGAATTCTGCTTCTTGTTCCATCATGTCATCTTCCTCACTTTCTTTCTTTTTCCCCCTCCATTTTCTCCATCTTCCTGGTCCATTGCCTTTCACCTCTTCTTTGCTCTTGTCCTCTTCAGTCCCTACCTGTCACCTATTAAGTTTTGGATTTCTCATAACAGATCCATGCTTTGCCTTATCAGGTTTAGATACTCTGAGCAACTCTTAGAAACTCCTGCCTAAGTCCAAAGACACTCTCACGCCTCCAGATCATTTAGAATGCAGCAGCTTGGATGCTAGATGGTACCTAACAAATATACCACATATCCCAAATTTTACCATCTCTCTACTGGTTACCAGTTATATGTATAACTTAGGCTTGGGACGGTGTAAGAATTTTAAAACCGGTTTGATATATGTTGCCCAATACCGGCTTACACTTCTCACCACAAGACGACGCAGGCACACAAGATTCCGCTACCTACAACGAGAGTCACTTGGATCCCATTATATATCAGCAGGCACAGAAAATCACGGAAGACACTAAGTGTGACACACATTGGTTTTTATTCCACAACACAACAAACATTCCATAATTCTTTGAAAAAGTTAACCATGCTAAATGCAACAGCAATACTCAAAGTTTAAATAAATATGCCCACTAAAACTAACTGATTATAATCAATATTCATTGCATAGGCATAAAAAACAACAATCAGTTCCTCACAAAACATAGAAAAAAAAGAGTTAAATAAAAAGTCATTGGCATCTAAATAAATAAAATAAGGCTCCAGCCTAGTGCAGATGTGTCGGCTATGATTTATTTTAGAAAGAGCAAATTGTAAATATTTATGTAAACATCAAATACAAAACAAAGAAATAGTCAAACGAATGAAATAGGCATACAATTGTCTCAATACTCCCACTTAGTGCAATCAGAATATAAAATGCTATTTAAAGCCTGCGTGCCACAGGTCTAGGTACCTCAGGGTGTGATGGCCTTCAGATTCACAAGCATCTCCACTTTGTCCAACTTCAGAAGAGACTTTTGGGGCAAAACAACCTTCTGCTGTACTGAACAGCCTTTCTGACGGAGTGTTAGTCACGCAAATACATAAATACTTGCGTACTACGTTTGATAGCTATGGAAAGCGGGCCTCGTTGATTTTCCACCAGGTCAGCCTCTGCATCTATCTCAGTCTCCTGTTTGTACATTTCCATATCCGCAGCAACTTTCTCGTCAGTGTTTTTTTTGGGTATGTAACTGCTGCTGGTGTTAGTCTTGTTAGCCTTGCGAGGCTGACTCCTTGCTCACACCGTTGAAAAAGACAACACGGCTTCCAAAAAAGTTTATTGACTTCATATTTTTAGCGAGAGGTTGTGTTGTGGTCCCATTGACTTGCATGGAGTTGAGCCGGGTTTGGAGTTTTTCTGGAGCCAGCCTCTAGTGGACATTAGAAGAACTTCTGCATTGGCTTCAAAACTCAACCTTCATGTTGGCTGCTTGGTCTCTAGACAGATGCCTAAGGTCTTTCATTCTGAGGGGCTGACACCAAAACCACGTTTACCATTGATGTTTTAGACAGCTGCTTTCTAACTCCGTTGTAGCTGTGCTGGAAACATATTTGTCTACATTTTGCCATCTGCGGGAATACGAAAAATACATCACAAAACTCTCCCAGAAATGCAAGGTGTGTCGCCAATAACTGTTTTTTAACAGTGTTAAAGTGATTAAGGGTGGATTTTTTTCCTTTAAAGCATGGACAGGTCTAGCCCCTAGCTACAATACAGACCTCTTCTAAAGTAAAGACTAAAGGTGATTGATTCCAACTGTTCCTCAGTCTACACTCAAGATTGTGTTTGATTCTGACTGTCCTCCACATCTCCCCTTCCAGGACTCTCCTTTGAAAGCAGTGCAAATGCTGTGGGTGAACCTGATCATGGACACCCTAGCCTCCCTGGCCTTGGCCACTGAACCCCCGCTCGAGTCCCTGCTGTTGCGTAAGCCTTACGGCCGCAACAAACCCCTCATCTCCCGTACCATGATAATGAACATCCTGGGCCACGCTGTCTAGCAGCTCGTCATCATCTTCACCCTGCTCTTCGCTGGTGAGTTGGAGGAGATGGACAGTTGATGGCATTCAAGGGGAATACTGCCGAAAGTCAGCTTGCATATTCTTTATCATGTCTTTGGGGGGGAGTTCAGTCTACCACAGCTAAAAACAATGATGTATACAGCCCCCTAATCTCTCTTGGTTTTCAGCTTTGGAAAATTTTCACAAACGGAGCTGCCCTAGGACAAAGGAATAACATATTGTGGCAGCCAGAGGCAGGTCAGGCAGGCTCCTCTAGGGGGCGCTAGGGCCCAAGCACAGCCATTCCCCTACTCAGCCCCCAAATGCAAGGCAGGTGCGCAGAGGTGAAAGGGGAAAGACGGGGCCAATCAGGGGAGAGAGCGGGCCCTATAAAGGAGGCAGGAAGTAGAGTGGTAGAGGGGGTGATTCATACAGAAGAAGTGCGGGTCCCCTAGTTAGTGGGATTCAGAAGGCTGAGGCATAGAGCGAGCGAGAGGGAGAGAGACAGCGAGAGGATTCCGAGAGCTGGGGATTCCGAGGAGTCCTTGAATCCCCCTCGGAGAAGAGACTGTTCCCTCCCGGACTGTCCTCGTGTGGGTCCGGTCAAGTATGCTCTGTTTTGAATGCTCATGCCATGTGTGGCTCGGGACTCTGTATTTAACCCTGCATGTGCCGATACCTGTGTGAGAGAAGGTAAATAAAGCGGCTGTTAAACGTAAAACCCGTTGTGGAGTGTACTTCCTGGTGTGTGTCTCATCTCTGGTAGCGGTGGAGACTCCTAAAGAGAGGCGGTCTGCCACATATGGTGGAGAATGCGGGCATAATTGTACAGTCA
>OMOT01089055.1:10625-22216 GCA_900312575.1 Acanthochaenus luetkenii | reverse complement strand
TTCAAATATTTTCAGGGGTGTCCTGGTGGCTCAGTCATCTATATGGCGCATACCATGTAACCGCATCGTCCTGGGTTCGAATCCGGCCCAGGACTACAGTCGCACATCATCGCTCGGTCTTTCCAGTCTCGCTCCACTTTCATCTTTTGAATTAAAAAAATGCCCCCCCTCCTCCTCCCAAAAAACAACACATATTTTCAAAAACTGAAAGATTGTGAACCGCTCTCCATCCTCTTCTGAGTACGCATGTTTTATGTCTTTTTTTTTTACATTTCCCCACACGTGGTTTAAATATCACAGATAAAATCACATATCAGAATGTCCAATATAAAAATAACAGCTGCTTTATAATTAGACAAGTAAAATGACCATCTCGCCCACACATAATGGTTACCATGGTATTTGCAGAAGCAATGTTTTGCTTTACGCATAAGATTTCCTGGGTCTGAATGTTGTTGTTTTTTTACAAAGTTGCAAGGAGGGTCACAGCACGGATAACTTGACCTCCTTTTGGCCAACTTGTCCTCTTTACATGGAATTTGAAGACACATCAGTACCACCTATTTCCAGGTACAAGTGCTCTGTGTAAAGAAAGCTTTAGTCACGTCACCATTTCCTGTACAAATAACTCCGCAAATGACAGCTCCAACTACACCGGTATATAGAATGAGGGCTCAGTCCGCCAGTCACATTACCACCAATTCTTGCAGGCTAATTTTCTTGTGCGTTAGTGTATGATTGTACAATCTTGTGGATGTTTTTCATGAGAGTACTCTATACAGTTTTCTTGTGAAAATAAATATTCCATTTACATGAATGTTTGTGGGCATGTAGAAATGACCAAAAGGGTCCCGTGTGAAATTGGAAGAATAAACAAGTAATTTACTAGAGCATATAGAAACCTCTAATGACTAGAGTTCTACATCACATTACTTTACCTGAGCAACTACACCCACCATTTGATTTCTGTCCCTTCTCTACTACTAGTTGCCATTATCATGATGATGCACAACACCAACCAGATTACTATTTTATCACTCCAATAAAATGTTGCTTAACAACATCAGATAGCAGACTGCTTATCCCCAACTCTGCACCCTATTCAATCTATTGCACGACATTACTTATACTCAATGTTCAGCTGTAATCTTCCATTGACTGTATTATGAGACAACCACAGCCAAGACCTGCTCAAGGCTTTTTGATTAAAACTGTTAGAGAAAGAAAGACTCAACAACTTTCAACAGACATTAATTAATGGATAACACTGGCTAGTGAGCCTGATGCTGGTATTAATATCGGCAGGATCAGCCCATCTCAGCATCAACACAACAGGAAGAACAAAGGCTGAAGGACAACTAGGTGTTCATGCTTCAAACCCCTTGTCAACACAAATCCATTCAGCAGTCTGTTGGGAGAGCGAAGGGCATCGACGCTCTCCAAAACCTCCAAAAAAAGATAGTGGGAAATAAATGATCCAGTCTTAGAATCAATCCCTGACCATAAGAGCAGAAAGGAAGCTATGCTCCTGTGCGAGTTTCACTCCAATGTTGTGTGTTTTTGTACTGCTCAGAGGATGCCATGTCCGTCTCAGGCTTTATGAAGCCACAGAGTGTGACATCAGGTTTGCAGTCACTCGTGGACGTCCCAGATTTCAGAGAGCAGCGGGGGAAGCTTCTTGTCCTGGAGGCGCAGGGCAAAGACCTGCTCCGAGTGGACGCTGCTTAGTGTACGGAGGCTCACCAGCTTCATCAGCATACGGGGGAACATCAGGTGATCCTGAGGAAACCAATTAAACAAACTACTTAAGTGGAGAGAACTGGCAAAATGCAATTCCCAATTACCTGGTGAATGTATTTCAGTGATGGGTAGCACTGCACAAACCAACTTCAACCTTGATTTCAGGACCCTTGGAGGAATACCCTTTGATCAACTTACCATTGTGCCAAGAAAAGGTTGAAGTTTCACCTTGGTGTCCAGTATTAATGCAGTTCACTACAGTGCATTGTAACATTTTAGCACATTGTACTGTATATGTTAAGTGGGCAGGAACAGGACATCTTTGTGTCATTTCAACAGTAATGCATTACACTATATGAATTCACGGTGAAATTGCTACCAACCATCTTGTTGCAAAACAGTTGTTTAAGTTTATATGCCAAAAAGTAGGTGTATTCCACTTAAGACATCCCAATATGCATTTGTTTAGTATCAATGGATTTTTCTTTGAACTGTTGCATCTCTGCCAGATGAGCAGTGTTGACTGCAGTTGACTGCAGCGTTACCTCAACTACTTTCACCGAAGCCACAATAAGAGAAGATTAACTTTATTGATCCCTGAGGGGAAATTATGTTATTTTGTTTAGTTTCCAAGAAGGAATTCCAACTGTTTTCTAGGACCTCAATGCTTCAAGGAGGTCTAGGAAGTTCATACAATCACTTAACACCAAAGTGCAGTGGTAGCAGTGTTGCTGTAACTTCATTGACGTAGCCACTATAGTTAGAAAATCACCAGGCTACTTCCTGGTATATGATGTCCGCAGGCTGCTTAGACTTCTACTGTTCTGCCTGGTGTACGAGCGAACACTATATTTTCCTTATGCGGGTCTCTTAGGGCTCTGTGCTGCCTACACAATTTGTACCTATTATGGTAAAAACATGTTCTGCTTGTGACCTTTCCCACCTTTCATGTATTGTATTTGTAACCGTTCAACCCCTCCACCAATGAGAACAAAAATATAGTTAACCCCAACCCTGACCCAATGTGCTTGTTGTGATGATGGGCAACCAGGTTATGCTGACATAGGTCACAACTGAAGAGGTTAAGTAAACCACAGGGTACCTACATTTGGTCTCTTTATCATGATGTAAGAACGAAGTGCATCCACATAGGGCTGTTGCAGCTTCTCCACCAGATCATGATCCTGCACATTTGGCCGATCTAGATGATGTTTACCACACAAAACAATAAGATCTCTGATCACCTCTCTTCCATTACATTGTCAGATGATTTTCTGTCAAATGTAATTTAAACTATCTGATGAACTGTACAATTTGCAGCTGTAAACATACCAAAATGGCATGAGGCTATAACTAGCCTTTAATTGACAAAATGGCAGTTTTTCCAATAATATATTTGTAAGTAATTAGCTACATCACAATACAGTTTAGCATTAGCGCTGAGTGCATTATCACTCTGAGTCCTGTATATTGAGGAACCCTGCTTTAGCCTAAGACCTCTGACCTGCAGAGAAGATGTTAATGGCAATAAGCAGCGCATATTCTGCCTCATCCAGGTGCAGGTCATTCATTCCCTTGGAGAACTCGAAGATAGGGTCGATGAACTCCAACTGAAGCCCTGAGGGGATGAGAGTTGAGAGACAAAGGAAACCAGAAGTCACTTTCAGGAAGGAAATGTGGTGTAAGAATATTCCACTCAGGGTTTTAGTCTCGTCTTGTTCCTAAATGTACAACATCCAAACAGCATAAATCAATCACATATAGTCCCACTCTTTTTGTCTTAAGATTTGAGTTTCATATGCTACATTTTATGTCTCAATCACACTACAAGTTTCTTCTTATTAGTGATATTTTAGCCTTGCGTGGGTGAGCAAGTTGTTCTGATCAGTCCCAAGTGAGCAACTCTTCAAAGAGCAATACAGACACAACCTGGCAAACCGTGCTTGTGTTTTTTCCATTCCCAAAGGACAATAAGACAGCTGGAGTGATATCTAATGTACATATCTTCAGTAAACATTTGACAGCTACAAATAAGCAAATGCACCTGCTTTGGCGAAGTCCTCCTTGTTATAGCTGAAATCCTTCAGAAACGTAATGCTCTCAATGGTAGGGTTGTACCGCCGAGATGTCTCGAGCAGCATAATCTGTGGAAGCCAAACACATCTCTGTGAGTGAAATATGAATAAGGAGCGATGCTCAGACAAATTGATGTATTGAGATATTCTAAGAAGTTGTCAAAATCACATTGGGAGGAAATAATATTCACAACAATATTGCATTCACTTTAACCCTAACCCTTGTAAATCACTGATTTCAAATAAGAACTTTGATGCATATATTACGATGCCTTGCCTTCAGAGCAAAACAAAATTAAAGATACAATTGGAGATTCAAGAAACAATATACTGGGATAAAAGTTATATATACATCACTAACCTCGATGGTGGAAGTCTTAAGCAGTGCGATCTGGTCCTCCCTCGTGAGCTCTAGGAAGCCAGGAAGCTGCTTGGCAAAGTCCACAATCTCCTGGACCGACATGATGGCTAGCTCAGTGAAGTGGGCGAAGCGCTGCTGACGAACCTCGCGGTTCTGCAAGTCTTGACTCTGCGGCCACGGCTGTTGGAAGCGCACACACACACACACAAACGATTGAATCAGTTAGCATGGACTACATTTGCTTATGATGTGTATCCAAAATAGCAAATCAGCAGACACAGCATCCTATGGGATTTTCAATATACCGGTATATAATTTTACTAAACAATTGTCAAATTCTATTAGTTTTCCAGGTTTTCTATGATGGAAGGGACCCTGAATTTACAATATATTCATTACTATGGGCAAAGTAGTCTCCTGCCTGTTCTACCGACTGAAAATGCTACTGGAACAAGTGCCACCAGTGGAAAAAGTTAAGAGGTTCTAGAGCCCTGTAATGATACAGTGACGAGGAAGAATGTGATGCAAATTACATAAAATATTTAATAATACAAGTCAAAATGATCTTTTGATATTCATGAAAGCTCAATTTATAAATTAAATGTCATAGGTTGCTATATGGCTACTGTTCGAACAATAAACTGGCCAGGTTTTGGCACCACAAAAAGTTACCTCAAGTCTATTCTCTAAACCATCCACTCACTGTTACTTTTGGTCGGTCAATGAAGGACCTCTTGTTGCATTGCTTCTGCATTGACACCAGCTTCTCTATCATCTCGTGCTGTTCGGGGGCCAGGGTGACCACTTCCTGTGGTGGGGTGGGGGTGACCACTGTGGACGTGCGGGCCGTTTCCTCCTCGTGCTGCTTCTTCATCTTCTTTAGTCTGATCTGCTCCTCAGAGAGCACGCCTATGGGTCAAAGGGAACACAATCAACAGACTGCTGTACACATTAGGTTGACTAACCTTCATTTCAGATTTGGTAGACATTATTCAGTGTAGACCTCGAATAAAGCACAATCCAAAGTTGAGAGAATTTCACTATTTCACAGTATGTCAAAACAAATAGCTACTAATGTTTTTCAATCTATGGTCTGACAAAACTGCAGCAAAACCCACACGCCAAAATACAGTGGAATCTAAACCTTCTCTTGCCTCTCAGGCATTTGGCATACAAACACTCACACTGCTCCAGCATGCCCGCCTCCCGGCACTTGCGCAGGCGGCATTGCTGGCACTTGCGGCGCATGTACATGTCCATTTCACAGCGGCCGTTGTTCTTGCAGGAGTACTGGGCACTTTTAATGACACTGCGTCGAAAGAAGCCCTTGCAGCCCTCGCAGCTCAGCACATTGTAGTGGAAGCCAGAGGCCTTGTCACCACATACACTGCAGACCTCATTACCCAACATCTTAGGAGCAGGCCCCTTCTTCCTCTTCACCGGCTGGCCATCTACTGCTACATGTAAAAAGGTACATCAAGCGTAAGAAAGTATTAAGACTATGAACATGGCAATGGGATATAAAACATTAAAAAGTATTAATCCTATGAACCTTCACAAAAATCGACCGGACAAATATAGTAATTGTTATATAATAGAGTGGACAGAGAAAGCAACATTTTGTAAGATGGAGACCAAAACAAACAAAAAACCACCTTCATATTTAAATTGTCATCATGACATTTAAAACAGACAACAAGGAGTGTCAAATAGTGGGCAAGACATGTCTGATATTAGCAGGAACAATACAGGTTAGCCTACATATTGGAACTTGCCACACCGGTCTTATTACACACACAGACATACTTAAGACAGACACACACACACAGAGGCCTACTATGCAGTTTTGGGAAGTAGCTCAATTAAATGTACTGAGCTACTAGCTTAAATACAAATGCCAACCATGCATGTGGTAGCATTATGTATATGGGGGAATGAAAAAGGGGGCACACATTTTGCTTTTTACAATGAATACATTTGTTGTAATAAATAAATGATAAATCCAATTAATATCAGCCTCTAGTTGTGTTATTCACTATTTAGTGTTTTAGTATTTCTGTTTAATAAGTAGGCTATTTATCCTGGGTTTTTTTTCCAATAGTAATACAGACTAGGTACATTTTGCTCACTAAATAATAAACTGGGGAAATGTGGAAAATAGTTAATTTTATCATGCTTGTCAATTAAAACTTGATATTGGACACATCCAAACTTGATGTCTGCAGCGCTGCTTTAAGGACACACACCCTGGCAACGACAGGCAGCAAGCAGCGAGATGTTAGCATTCTGATACAACTTTGTGAAACGCCATTGGCAGCTTCTCATTCACAGTGATGGATTACCTTTACCAACCAAACAAAAAGTCTTGGTTGTTTTCTGTGCCGTTTGGAATTAAATGGGAGTGAATAAGTCTGAGAGGTATGGAAAAACGTATTTAAAAATATCTTTAATCATGGTACAGTCAGAATTAACATTAAAGGGGTGGAAAAGTTAAAACATGAGCAAAACACTCTGTTTAGTTTTAGTTAGCTGTAAAAAGGTGTGTACTATTTTTAGTTTAGTTTTTATTTTACTGAAATAGTCCAAAAATATTATATTCAATTTAACTTCAATTTTTAAATGATTTAATACGTGGATGGTCACAGCCAAGCCTCTCTGTCTGTCTCTCTCTCTTTCTCTCTCACTCACACACACCTGTGTTGGCAGGCATGTCACCTGCAGCAGGATCCAGCTTAATGTCATTCGGCTCTATGGGAAGAGGGCTGCTCATCTCAGTGAGCGACGGGCCGTTGCGGCGGGGGACGGGGAAGTCATCCAGCGACAGCAGGTCATCGTGCTTCACTTCGGTGCTTCCACGGTTCTCCTCAACCATGCAGTCCAGCTGCACCTCCGAGGTCCTGTCAAACACCTTACTCTCAGCTGGGAGAGGAGAGACATACACATTCAAAACAAACTTTGCTAATGTACCATCCTGTATGACTTTGTTTTCACATGTCACATGTCAATGGCTGGTAAAGTAGAAAAGAAATTACTAGCCAGGATTGTTTTTTTTCTGGCCAAAATAACATTATATTTTTCATTATATTTTGTGTTTAGAATAATTCAAGATTTGCCCGTGCACTTACAGAATGGATAAAGTTTGTAATTCATCATTCAATTAAATAGAATTCAAATTACAAGAGAGTATATGACCGAGGCATTCAATTGTTTTTTTGTCTCAAAAAGTTACCGGCCAGTGTGGCGGGTGACCCTTATTGATTTATCTGCCATAAACATATTTTACTGCCATTTTGTGCTTGGTGAGTGGTAATTTTGGACCGCAATTATGACACTACAAGCATGCATAGAGTATGTCCTTGTGAATGCAACTTAGTGAGCTTGAAGAATCTACAATTATGATAACATTCTTGTGAAAGAGCCTTTTCCTATTGATCCATCTGACTATGAAAAGATATCTTCAAATATAAACAGGCCTTCAATTATTTCACTAATACTACAGAAACGTTTCAAAGGTCAAGCATGACGTACTTTTCCATGTGAAGCCACAGAGCTCTACATCTACTACCGGTCTTATTCCGAGACCAGGGTGGATCCCCATCCCCACTGCATGCAAAAAGAAAATAATACTTTTCAGCATAGTACAACAAAGAGATGTATGAAGAGAGCTTGACGTCGCCGAGTTTGATCTCACCCAGTCGACAAAGACATTAAGTAGTAGTCACTCTTACCATGACCAACATCTGGGATATCAGTCGTAGACAGCGTGGACATCTTCTGCAAAGCAGCTTGTCATTACGAAATCAACCTGCACCTTTGCAGGGAAAATATAAAAATCAATCAGACTCAAATGCGCCTACCAATTTACTACTAATACTTTATTGATCCCTGAGGGAAAATCATTCCCCAGTCCTGAACCTAATCTGTCTCGGGACAATAGTCACAAATGTCACAAAACTCCTCTGGCCCGTTTTCTTTTGCTCTGTGTTGTTAAGTACTCAATCAATGAATGACATAACAAAAACAGGCAGGAGTTGGTGAAAGATTTTCCTCTGTAGAAGTACTATATTTTTGCTGCTTTCTATGCACTTTCTATGACACTAACCAAGGTGACAGATTCAGAATCCTGCCAAGCTGAATTACAGCTAGAACATCCTGTGTTAACTTTGTTTTGTATTACTTACACATATGTATACTGTATCGGGAAAGGAAGCCATTCTTCCACTAGATTAGTGTTCAATCAGCAGTTTAAAGAATAATGAGTGCGTTGTAGTGTGATAAATAAGCTAAATATGTAATTTTACTTTGCATATGTAGGCTGTGTACACATTCCAAATAAGGAAATATACATACACTGTTATAGTATGTCATTGATCCAGCCAATTTTTGAAGACTCATTGTATGTCTCTGAAAAGATCTAAACTAGAACGGGTCTTGGTCTCAACTCGTGTGGATCTTGACTTCAACACTGTGGTACAAAAAGTCACGGACAGGAAAGCCAACTGGCTAAAGAAGAAGAAACTAAATTGATCATGTGTCACATATGGACGTATTTCAGGAAACTGATTCAATGGATACCCACGCATAACTTTCGGTTATTCTTAGCCAGTCTGCAAGAAGGAAAACGTTTACAGCTTTCTATAAATGTGATAAATTCTAAAACCCCTGCCTTTATAATTTAACCAAATCATTATGCTCCACTAGAGGAAATTACTTAGACAGTAACTAAGAGTACAAGCTGCAGTCACTTTGATGTGATACTGTATATCAGCAGGTCACAAACATAGTGAACTTGAGGCACAACCAAACTATTTCAGAACATGGGTGTAATGCCGATAATATAACTTACACTATTTATAAATACCTCAAACTAGTTACATTGAGTTACAATTCAATGTAATAGGCTGCAAAAGTATACTTTAAAAAGCAACTTAAGGTTAATTCCTGTTTATAAAGATACTACGATAATGGTGGAATGATGTAGTTATCTGGTGTTAAACATTTCTTCTCTAAAAATCAAATTTATAATATTTTTGGTATTACTGATTATATTAATATCATATTTGGTATTATTGTAATTATTTGCAATATGTTATTTTTGCGTCACATGTTTTTGTCTGTGTTATTCTACATACTCATTTTCAAACGCTTTGTTATGCTTGTTGGGTAGATTTTACTTCATTGCAATATACGTATGTGCTCTCCTTTATTTTTCTGTGTGGACCATAGCAAGAATAGTTGGTGCCTTGGAGGCTTCTACAGTAAACATCTACACCATAACGATTAAAAAAAAGCTTGAAATCCGACATCAAGATGTAGGTCTAAGTCCCATTGTAAACTGACCTGTGGTACCCAGTGTAGCTCAGATCCAAGTTCCTCTGATCATTTATAGAAATGGAGATCCCGCTCTTAACTTTCTCTAAATATGTTGAACTTCTATTAAATCTATGACAGATAATTAAATAGCTATTGCTTTGCTCTCATTCAATTCCACCTATTCTGAGGTGAGTAATGACAGGATGATGAGTATCGAGAGGCAAGTAATCTTTGTAGCCACGCCCAAGTAAAACTGAGCCATTGATATACAACAGTAGCAATGACAACGCTTAATTCAGTTGATCTATAAGAATCGTTTCCAAAAATGTGACAAAGGTATCTGCAAGTTGCTTTTAAAGGAAAGAGTCAACTTAGTTTTATCGAGACAAAAGGGGAGAGTAGGGGAGACAAGGTATAGGCTTGTAACAATTATTTCATAATTGTCTAAGCAATGTTTTTTGGACGTGATCGCGGTTTCTTTGTTGAACTGCGGTTAAAGCTTTTTTTTCAATGAAATGGGTTAAAGCATGGCAGGGTTCGACATTAACGCCGCACCGGTTGCCCGGGGCAAGTCAAAAAAGATTGCGGGCAAGTAAAACCAGTCTTTGGTTGCCCTGGTCGGGCAAGTAGAAATTCAGCGCTTTTTTTTCTCCCCCCTCTCGATTTCTCCTACCCAGTTGCAGCTGCCGCTGTCTGCCTTGGCTGAGCCTCTCTGCCTGTTGGGAATTATGTTGCTGACATCATTAGATGTAGCTACCGTAATTTTAGTTTGTTTATTCTAAACATGGCGGAAGGCTCACAGCCAAAGTTAGATTATGAGAAAGATAAGACGCAGAACGTTTCTCCCTTTGTAGAAAGAAAGATATCCGTGGGTAGAGAACGACGGCACATTACCGACTATGTACTGTACTGTCTGCAGACAATTCCCAGGCTAAGCCGATAAAACTGGATCATTTTTACGTGACAAAGACAGCTACAGAACACAAAGTTTGGAGGACCATGTCAAATCAATTCCACACATGATTTGCATGGAGGCAAAAAAAAAAATCTGACTGTTCCATGGATGGACCATTGTGTCCAAAGGCTACACGAAGAAAGCCACAACCAGATAAAAATAATAATTAGCACAGCTTATCATGTCGCAAAGACCGAGCAGCATTTCACCCGATACTGCTGGATCTGCAAGAGATAGAGAAGTGGACGTCGGGGGGAAGTACAAGTCCAATCAAGCTTGCTGAAGATCAACAGGCAATGGATTTTAGTTAAAAGTATGTTGTGAGAGAAATCTATGCACCTACGCAGAACCGCTAACAACATTAACGACCCCTAAATAAATAATTTTTTTGACCAAGAGAGATAAATTGTATTGTTAATCGCAATAATTTATGAGACAATTAATTGTACAGCAACATTTGGAATTGTTACTGGCCTAGTTAGGTAACTACTAACCTGAGAGGATAAGGATAACTGACAGCTCTTATCTCCACACAAAACATTTTCATAACTGACAGCTACACATACATAATCTGATACTTCCTTTGCCACTAAATCAAGAGTTATGTGAAGAGTATTTTAAACATTGGAATTAAATAAAATTGCTCAAATAACATTTACACAATGTTACAGAACTAGCCCAAGCTTGTTCGGAGCTGAGAGCAGCTCTACTTGTACACACAGAGCATCCATGGCATTTGCAGGTATGAGATTACTGAATACAATATATTTATCCATCCATCCATCGTCTATACCCGCTTACTCCTATTCAGGGTCACGGGGGGCTGGAGCCTATCCCAGCATGCATCGGGCGGAAGGCAGGGAAACACCCTGGACAGATCGCCAGTCCATCACAGGGACACACATAGACAGACAAACACAGTCACACTCACATTCACACCTATAGGCAATTTAGAGTCTCCAATTCACCTGACCTGCATGTCTTTGGACTGTGGGAGGAAACTGGAGCACCCGGAGGAAACCCACACGAACACGGGGAGAACATGCAAACTCCACACAGAAAGGACCGGGGGGGAGATTCGAACCCATGACCTTCCTGCTGTGAGGTGACAGCACTACTAACCACTGTGCCACCACGGCCTTTTAAA
>OMOT01089055.1:0-10605 GCA_900312575.1 Acanthochaenus luetkenii | reverse complement strand
AAATTGGTAAAAGAACATTTATTCTTAAAAGCTCATTCTGACTGGAATAACTTACATCATCTACGATCTATAACTTCCATCCATCCATCCATTGTCTATACCCGCTTACTCCTATTCAGGGTCACGGGGGGCTGGAGCCTATCCCAGCATGCATCAGGCGGAAGGCAGGGAAACACCCTGGACAGATCGCCAGTCCATCACAGGGACACATAGACAGACAAACACAGTCACACTCACTTTCTTGCAGTTTAAGAGTCTTCAATTCACCTGACCGGCATGTCTTTGGACTGTGGGAGGAAACCCACGCGAACACGGGGAGAACATGCAAACTCCACACAGAAAGGGCCGGGCGAGATTGAAACCCAGGACCTTCTTGCTGTGAGGCGACAGTGCTAACCACTGAGTCACCGTGCCGCCCTATAACTTCATTTGGTTTATTCAAAACTACTCTATTTTCAACCTCTCATGCTTTCCATGACCATTCTTATACATTTGCGATCCGTTTTGTTTTTTCCATTTACTATGTATTGTTGTATGTTGCCGTTTTTTGTGTTGTTTCTTTAACTCGTGTGTCGTATGCATATACATCATTTTTGAATTTGACTCTAATTAGATTTAATTTGGCCTGCTGTCAACGTTATGTACATTCTTTTGATGTTGTTTGTCGCTTTTGTGGTGCAGCACCCCCTCGAAAACGAGATGCTTCACCTCAAGGGTTTATCCTGCTATTGAAACGAATAGAACTTCTTCCAACATACACTCGAGACATTAAGCACGAGTATATTTACCTAAACCATGTCACTCTTAACCTAACTAGAAGTCAAAGGGCAGCTTGTGCACAATTAAGCTCAGGCACCCTCACATTATAGAAATGGGCCAATTTAATAATGTCCCAGAGGCACAGAGATTGTCTATTATGAGTCTGGAGACAGAGAATGAAATGCATCTTGTTTTTACTGTCCTTATGATTTGACAGTGACTGGTTTTCTTTAGAAGATGGACAAAGACTCAAACTGATGTTCTCAAAAGCATTACTTAGCAGCTCAGTGTGCATATAGAGCTTAGGAATAAAGGATTTGTTGTTTACAAATGATAGCTAAGTAGACATTTGTTTTTATTTATAAAAATGAGAAGAACTCAATTTACTAGTTAACCTTCTGTAAATATCTTCAGTATGTACAGTATACATTTGTACATTCTATAACTTCATATATATTGTGTATCTTTTCATTGTATATGCTTAATATAATAAGCCAATGTAGGCTGGGCACCCTTTGGTGCAGGAAACAAAAAGCAAAATTACCCACTAATCAATCAATACCTTTTAATTTGAGAAAACAGCGATTTAATACTTTAACTTAACATGAAAATGTTAAGTGCAAAAAGGTCATTATAACACGTGACCACTGTCAATATCACCTTAACTAAGCTTAAAGCACTTCGCCCCCCTTTGCCCTGATGTGAACCACTTCCTCCCAGATGTATATGGTTTCGCTTTTGGTTGGCTGCCCTTTTAAAAGGGGAACACACTTCATTTAAGAATTCCAAGAATGTCCTTCCAAGGACAGTTCAATGTGTTAATATGAACTCTCTCCCAAAGGTAGAAGTAAAACTACTAAGATTTCAACTGGTGATATTATTAGGTATGAAGTCTGGAGCGGCTCCAAAGAAGAGAAATTGAAAGATGGTATAGGTGACCGAGTATTTTCTGTGGATAACAGTACATTTCCCAGTTCAGAACTGATAACACTAGCTCATGTATTACAAAACAAAACCAGTCTCCCATTCATTATCTGTTCGGCAGCTCCAGACCACATTAGACCATACAAATAACATAGGAAACTCCTCAAATGGGTGTTCAACTTCTATTGAAAGCAAATGAAAATTGCAGTTGGAAAATGCTATTAAAAAACATAAAATACAATTTGTTATAATAAAGGCTGTTCATTTAATTATATTAAGACTGCTGGTGGCAGTAGGTGATTCAAAATGGTATATATACACACACATACAATTGTCAACATCTTCAAATCACAAACTATACGCAACATTACAATCCACTTGAGTGTCCATTTGTCTATAAGTAGTCCCACAGGGATAATTAAACCACCATAAGCTGTCATGTTTCACTTTCTTCGCAATTTTCAGTAATTCTGTTGATTTCAGTCCATAAATATAAACATGCTATACACTTTCCAATAAAAAGATGGGAATTCTACAGACAATATTACAGTATGTTTAAAAAAACTCATGTTTTTTTGTATAATTGGATACAAAAAACAAAACAAAAAAACATTTTATTTGTAGGACTGCAGAAGATTTCACTTATTCTACTCCTGAGATTCTATGTTTAAAAAATACAAATAAAAGTTAGTATTTTTTTTCCAATATCACTGTGGGTCGCATATCCTGCAGTTGCTTCAACAGAAGTTCGGTGACATCCGAATAGGCTCCGTCTACAACAATTCTAACCGTACTAAGCAATTTGAAATGTTCACGGTTACTGAACACCACGCAGGTTTGTTTGGCCTGCAAGCATGAACTGGATGTCGTTTTTCTCAACAGTCCTGGCAGCTCAACCTTCCTCTTCAAGGGATATTCAGACTTGTTTGATTGCTCCAAGAACTTCAAGAAGGACATTTCAAAACCCATGGGTTTAAAAGAGGTCAACGGTGCACTCCGCTCATTCATCTCCTCCTGCAACGGGACGGGGCAAGACGAGGAGTCCGATTCATCATCCCCGTTGTAAACTACACGACTCTTTGTTGACCTTGGGATCCTCTTGCGTTTCACCATTTTTTCAATCAGTTTTCGCGGACGTCCTCTTTTGCGTTTGACCACGACAGAGCGGTCAGAACAAGGTTCGGAACTTTCATCATTTGACAGTTTGCTGTGTAGCAATGCAGCAGGGATATCCGTGACCACCCTTTTCCGCAAGACGGGCTTTGAACTTTCATATTCACTTCCTTCTAAGCCAGTGTCCGCCATGTCCTCTGTCTCTGACAAGTCAGAGGTATTCTCCGATTTGGAATCGTCACTCCTGATTGAGCGGCATTTCTGCCTGGAGATCTTTTTGCAGAATATGAAGTGGCTCCTCTGCTCTTCCAGGTACTTCTCTGAGAGTCCATGTCCCATGTAATGCTTCATTATGCTCCGCTCTGATTTCATGACATACTCACAACCCGTTATCATACAGGGGTACTGTAGAGCAGATTTCTTGGTGCAGATTGCAGATGCCTCTTCCTTAGATTTCAAGGAGGGGTTTCCATATTTAGTCCAGTGATTGTTTGTTGCCTTGCCAGTTCTCTTTTTGTCACTTCCCCTCTGTGGGATCTTCTTATTGCTCTCAATGTTTTCTTTCCCATTGCTTGTCTTGGTAATTTGGTAATGGGAATTCTTGGAGTTCTGTTTCACACCATCTTCAGTTATCTGTTGATTCATCAGTTTAAGTTGGTAAACCTCAAGATGCTTTTTCATTGTATGTCTGAGTAGGTTTGACTTTGTGGCATACACACGGTCACAGCCTTCAATGTCACACTTGAACATCCCATTTACTGGTTCGGGTTTGGACAGTTTTACACTTTCATGCTCTTCTTTGACATGTCTAATATACTTCCAGAAAGCAGTGAAGGACGCCGTGCATCCCTGCTGACCACAAGCAAACCTGCCGAGGTTGATGCTGGACAAGAGAGTACCGGCCTTATCAAGGCTGAATTCGTGGAGTTGGAGATAATGCTGCAAAAGGCTGGGAACTTCTTGGAAAACTCTTGAACAGTCGTCCTCCTGGCATCTGAATTCGGAAACTTGAGGGACCTCACCCTCTGGCTCCTCCTCTTCGTGGTCCTTCGACTCGTCCAGTCCCTCAGTCTGATCCTGCTCTTTGTTCACTTCCAATGCTGACAGAGCAGACTGGTGAATAGTCCTGTAGTGGAGGATCAAATTGTACTGGATAGTAAAGGCTGCTACACAACCTTGATGAACGCAGCGATATGGTCTATACGGACTAAAGGCATTGTTTTCGGGCTTCTTCTCTTTTGTCTTTCTGGTAACATCTATGTTTGTCTTAACCATTGCCTGCTTGTTGATAACGGATTGTTTGTCAGGAGACTGAGACACACTAGCCTGATGAGGGGCAGAGGGACCCTGGGTCAGAGGAGTTGACACTATTGGCAAAAGGGCTGCATCTTGTTGACCAGTCACGTATTGAGTGGGCACTGTCAAGAAGGGTCTATGCTGTCCATCTGACCAACGTTCTGCAGCGGGGCCTGCTTGTAGATGCTGCACAGCCAACGTGGAGGTCCGGGCCTTTGCCATTTGAGTCAATTCTTGGTTGTGCATGGGAACTGTTTGCTGGGGACGATTTCCTGTGAAGTGATCGTCATCTGGCAATTTCTGATTAGTTATATCCATGTTTGTATGCTGTCCAAAAGCCGGTGATGAATACTCTTGTTTTACTCCATCTTGGAATGAATATGGACATGTCCTATTCTCCACTAATGAATGAGAAGCATTGGTAGTTTGAGCAGCTGGAGCTGGTTTTCGACCATTTGACTTAATGGATACCGCAGCTCTGGCTAACTTAAGCTTCACGTCTAGATTTGCAATTTCTTCAAGTGACAATTTGTGAGCAGAGTGGTAGTGAGCCCGGAGGTTTGAGTTACGTGTGAATGTTTTACTACATTTTTGGCAACAGAAAGGTGCAAATTTCCCATGTTTCTTTTTAAACAAATTGACCATCTCAAGTGTGTAGTTGTGACTTCTAGAGAGGTGTTTCCAAAGTGCATCACCTGACATACACCTAAATGTGCAGTTGTCACTCTCACAAGCAAACGGCTTGACAGAGATCAACAAAGCTGAGCTATGTGAATCGACCTTTGTTGACCCCGTCTCACTTTGCATATTATTGCTATTTTGTTTCATGGAGGATGACATCTGATCAGATATCTCTCTGACCAAGTCAAGCCTTTGAAATGCACTCTGAATTTCCATCATGCATTGTTGTTGGCTTGCAGTTAACCGAGTGGGCCCAAGGTCTACATCATTTGCCTCTATGCTGGTTGGGGTCAGTACCTCATGCTGCGGGGTGGAGGTCTCTCTGAAACAAGTAAAGCTCTGCGTGTTCACCGCTCCTTGAATTTCCCCAGAGAATGCAGGGATGATTACAGAGTTTGTTTGAATGACCTGTCCTCCACTAGCTGGGTCAATCTTTGTGTCTTGAGGGATTTGATGGAGTCCAGAATTTTTGGAAGTACTGCACGTTGGATCTAATGACATGGGGCTATTTAAACTGCCATTAGGGTCAGCGTTGACTGAATGACATAAGCTGTTTCTACGGTGGAAGTCGCCAGCCAAAATCTGCTCCCGCAGTCTCTTCTTAACATGTTGTTCAGTGCTCCTCCTCTGTGTCTTTGTCTGCTTGCCACTAGTTGATGCTGGATTAAGCTGAGATTCTGTTAACAGGCTCTGCTTCACTGGGTTTGAAATTGTATCTGGTGTATGACTGGTCATCCCAGAGCAATATCCATCACTGAGGATTCCTCCAGCGGTTCCATCGTCTGTGAGAACACTGTCAGGAAGACCAGTAGACGAGTTATCTGAGAGGATCTGAGAAAGAAGTGGGTCAGGGAAATCACTACTGCCAAATGCAGAAACACTTGACTGAGGATAATGGCCTGTGTAAGAGTTGTCCTCCCTCTTCACCTGGACACTTCCTGTATGCTGTATGACCGAGCTCTCTGGCAAATGCTCAATGGCTCCATAGGGAACACATGGGTTTTGGAACAATGGCTGGGGAACATGTGGTTGGTCAAACAGATCAGCCAAGTTTGAATCAGCCATTATTTGTTTAAGAATATCATCATTTGATTCACTATTCCCATAAGCTGGCAAATTAGCTTGTGGATAATTAGGAGTGGGAAAATCTTTTGTTCCTGTTGAATCACTTGTAACCGACTGACAAGGCTTCTCCTGATAAACTGTAGCAGGATTAAAAGATAATTGTGGTTGAAGAGCGTTAACCGTTTGCTCTGAATTAAGAAGTTCAAGAAATGACGTTGGCAAGTCTGTGTTCAGCTCCGTCTCCTCAAATGTTTTGCAGTGTGAACGCTTAGACAAATGGCCTCCAAGGGATTTAGGACTGTCAAATTCCCGAAAACACCTGCAACAAATGAATTTGCCATCTCTAATAATGGCTGGCCACTTTGTCCTTTTGTTTCTTTTTACTTGCTTTGGATTTGCCTGACTGTTTCTAGAAGGTACTTGGCCATTTTTAGATCCTTTGTTACGGCTTGCTTGGCATGCACTGTTTGAAGAGGGAAGATTTGACGGCACAGGATTCTTCACCGTCTTTGTTATTTCTGGGGCCCTGGAATTAGAGACAGAATTGCTTTGCATCTGTGATGTATATGGTGGAAGAGAATTCCCCATTTGTTGAGATACTCCTTTCGCACTGTCCATGTAAGAGTGCAAAGCAGACTGAGACCTATTTTCTATCAGTGGTGACTGCAGGGGCTCTGCGGGTCTGCTCATGCTGGATCCCATCATAGAGCAAGATGGGATACCAAGTGCGAGAGCTCTATTGGTAGCATCCATTTGTGGCATCCCTTGCATGTTAGCTGGATAAACTTGGGAGGAGCCACAGTTTAGAATTTGTTCATTTCCAGGCAATGAATGCCAATTTTGACTAGCTACAATTTGGGACTGCACTGGTATTAATGGATTTGGAGTGCTTCCTAACTGAGACAAAACAATGGGATCCAAGACATTTTCCATAAGTACACTCTGGTTTTGATTAGATGAGGAATGGGAAGGTGGTGCAGTATAGTTTGAGCTTGGAACCATGTTTGTAAAAGGGGGTGGTTGAATAACGTTCGGCCTCTTAAATCCATGTATTGGGACTCCATTGTCCTGTTGGTTCTGAAGTGAAGCAACTGAGTCAGGATTTCCAACAGATAACATGCTCGACGGTGTAGCACGGGTAATCTTGATGTTTCTTCGAGCAAGTTTCCATTGATCATAGAAGTCTGGATGAATACTTTTCATGTGCTTGTTAACACTTCTGTAGGAGCTGTAGTGCCTTGTACATGTTTCATATGCACAGTGATATCGCTCTCTCTCTCCTGCAGGGGGAACTGTACTAGCTGAGGAAGTCATTGAGCTCTCTGGCCTGTTACCAGTTGGTAGCAGAGGGCTTACTGTTGGAGGAAGTGGTTGTGACATTACTGTTGGCATGGTGTCCTGCGGTGGGCCTACTGTTAACAGGTTGTTAGCACACATGGCCTGGAGCTGTTCTGGCAATGGCATGTTGCAGTCAGAGTTGTATCTCATTGATCCAGCATTAACATCACTGGAGAACATTTGTGGCTGGCCTTGTAAGACATTTGTATGACAGGTATGTGACAATTCACCTGTATTAGCTTCAAATGGAGGTAATAGTAGGGCTGGTTTCAAATAATCAAAAGAACGAGCACCTGAACTATCTCTACGTCTATTAGGATCAGACAAGTGGCAATTCATAGACGACTGGATCACAGGATTATCTGAACACTGTGTCTCACTGACTGAGAACAAAGGCTCATCTTGGGGTTCACTTTTGAAGGTTTCCTGAAGTCCTTGCGAAGAAGTCAGCAAGCTCTCAATGGACTGTGGAACCCTTCCATGGTCTGGATGAAAATCGCTTTCATCGTTACAGTTCATCGAGTCTTGAGACATTTCCTGTGTAAGGAGAGTGTGATCAGAGAGCATTCGCTCAGTCAGCGATGGACCAAGGTCGGCGTTTTGTGAGGTCTGTTGCTCCGAGGCTGGGCTTTCCTCCTCTTGAGTGGCATGCTCCTCCTGGTGCAAATCCAGCTGAGTTAGTGAATGGAATACCTTTCCACAGTCCAGGATTTTACAAGTGAATGTTTTATAATGTTGTGCCTCGTGGTCGTACAGTTTGAAGGCTTGATTGAAAATCTTTCCACAATTTGGAAACATGCATCTGGCCTTAAAAACAACATGTTCTTTCCTGTGTATAAGGAGTTCAGTGTTGGACAGGAAACTTGCCTTGCAATTCAACTGTATACAAATGTAAGGCTTCACACCGCAGTGGACTTGTAAATGATCATTAAGGTGGGTGACATTAACAAACTGGCGCCGGCAGTACTGACAAACAACCTTTTTGCTCTGCATTTCGAGGAAACGCTTTGCCTCCTCATTGTCCCCATGAGCTTTAACATGTGCAAGAAGATTTTTGAAAAACTTGAAGCCCTTTCTGCAGCTTCCGACAGGGCATATGTTTTCCTCACTATTTTCTGTCTTACACCCAGTGACTCTAGTCTGAACAGTATGAGCCAACTCCCCATTATGTCCTTGGGAATCATCATTTTCCTTTTTATAAATTTCATTTTCTGTCTTAGCCTTTAATGCTGCAATAACAGGGGCAGCTGTTTTAGGATTAGCCAATTTCTTGTTTGTTTTCATTGCAGTTAGTCTTTCCTTGCATGACTGCTTAACGTGTGATGCTACATGAGGAACTAATGTGTCTTTTGAGGTAAAAGTCTCAATACATATTGGGCAGCTGTATAGACCACCTTTAAAATGAGTCTGCGCATGGCGTACAATCCTGTGGCCAAGAAACTCTTTGTCACACAACACACAGTACTGCATATATGCCTGCCAGTTTCTAAACCTGGCAGATATGAAACCCTTTTCTCTCAGTTTCTTTACCTCTCTGTTTTTTTGTCTCTTATCAGTTATTTCCTTCAGTTCATTGGTGGTGTCCACAAAGCAGTCTGATACATCCTTAAACCCTTCCTGACTGGGGGCCTCTTCCTCTTCTTCGGGAGCCCCGGGGCTCTCACTATCATTCAGCAAGTCAATGGATGACACTATGGAAGCCTCTTCGCCCATAAGCGCTAGACACTGACGCTTCAGTGTTTTCCAGTCCCAGAACTCCGGGTCAAAAGGCCACTGTGTCTTAAAAACCAGCAGGAGCTCACAGCGTAGAGAGTTGGGAACAGGCATATTCTCCTCCTCTAGCTTCTGATCCGGTTCGTTGTAAAGAGTCTCCACGGCATAGTATGAATCCACTGTGGGCTCCAGGAGGAACTCTGTCAGCTGGCAGGCTCGCTTGACTTCCAGGTCAGTGGGAAGCAAACAGGAAATTGTTTTACATACAGTGGCCTTTGTGTTTCCGTCATTTGATTCCATCTGCAAAGCCCTTATGCACATTTCAATGCATACTGGCAGTCCAACGCTGTCGAGCTATGAAAAAAAGAGTAAGGGGATGTGTTATTTAAGCAGATGCAGACAGGGCAGAAAACTATTCACCAGCCACTTTCATCATTATTCCAAATTCATTTTTAAGTGGTGGTGAAGGTTGTTTGTAGCCTTGAATTATATTTTTTACCTTGCAAATATTGCACTCTGCTCTGTTGTCTTTTTTGTTGCTAAAGTGCATCCAAATACCGCTATGATTTCATTCACTTATTTCCACTAGGGATGGGTAGATCAATACTTCAGTATCGATACTTCAGATCCTGACATTTCCTTTTGAGAAGTGTTTTCTTTAACCAGTCATAAAAAAATAATTAAACTACATTTAATGTGCATCTCTTGCCGCTCCTTATATATACAGTCACTCAACCAGAAAGAGTCAGAGCAGACGTTTATATATATATATATATATATATATATGAGAATTTTACTTATTTGATTAGCCCAAATGTTCACCTGACATGGTGTGAAGAATAACTCTTGAAAAGGGTAATAATTTTGAACATGTGTTTCATAACTGCTGTTGTACATTTCAGAAGCCATACGACGCTTTGGCAGTTTTTATCTTTTGGCTTGTGGCGAAATGTTTCAATATTAATTTTGTGTGTTCGTTATAAACGAATACAGCCCTTTATATACATTCACAAGTGAATTCCAATCTTCAGAGAGCGAGCTGGTGCAGCAAAAACAGACCAGGCGTGTATATTTAGTGGAGCGGAGGAGAGCTGCCCAGGTTATTATTTTTCTGCACCGTGTTACCTCCTCCAGATCTGGCTAGTGTGGGCACATCTAACTTCGTCTATCATCCGGTTATTTTCTGGATATCAGCAGTAGGGATGGGTATCATTAGGATTTGATTGATACTACTACTCTTATCGATACTGCTTATCGGTTCGGTACTTTATCGATACTCTTATCGGTTATTTTTGATTATTATCCTTTGTCATACTTCCTCTAGCTGCTAGCGTCAAGTAGGGCTGTTCGATATGACTATATATCGTGCGGCGATAAAATGTCTATCGTAGATATTTTCCTCTATCGCCATTGCCGCACAAAAAGCAGTAGAACTGCTTTACGGTTGTATTTTACATCATTCCCAACCCCGCTTTACGTTCTCTACACGTGCACTGGAATAACAAACACACGGAGCAGTGACACAGAACGAAACTATGTTGCATGTTTTTGCCTGTTAAAAAAAACAGTTTTCAGTCGTGCCAATTATTCCACTGATTTACAACCAGAAAAACATTTTATGCGATGGATCATCAGCTCTTAGCACGAGCGTGGCTCTGTATGTAATCTGGACTGCTTAGCCTCCCATCATCATTTTACAGTAACCATCTGCTTTTG
>OMOT01089053.1:0-17696 GCA_900312575.1 Acanthochaenus luetkenii | reverse complement strand
ATGATGCTGTGCCATGTAGTAACTGATAACGTAATAACGTGATAATGTAATCATGTGTCAAATGTAATCCATGACCTTTATCAACCTCTGTAGGCTACCTGTGGGAATTGAAACAACATAGATAGAACTTTTCCAGCCCCTTACTTATTGCCTCTTTAACCAATGATGTAACAACAATATTGATTAACGATTAAATCTTACTTATTGCCTCTTTAACCGATGATGTAATAACAATATTGATTAATGATTCAATCTTACTTATTGCCTCTTTAAGTGGTGATGTAAAAGTAATATGGATTAACAATATAATACCTTGAGTTATTACATTCTTGCTCTTACAAGGTATTATGTTATAAGTCAACATCATTATTACATCATCAGTCACAAATATGTTACACCCCTTATGAAGCAATAATGGCCAGCTGATGTAATAATGTAATGATATTACATTATCCAATAATTTATTCCATTAATAGGTGTTATTACATTTTCGACTCATTTAAAGGCACATTATTACGTTATCCAACAGTTATTACATCATTAGTTCAGCATGACCTCAGAATGATCATCATAATTAAAGGTTGATGAGGGGCAGTATGTTCAAATTGTTCATAAAATTAGCCAAGAAAGCCAAGAAAAAGAGGAAACAGTGGTGAGAGAAAACGCTGACATTAGGACATGTAAGGTTACTAAATGTTGATGTCTGGCAGGAAACTGTCACATGCTCAACACTCATTATGCAACTCGTCTGGAATGTTGTATATGCACAATGTCAGTCCTGGGTATTTTTCAGTTCAGCCTTTAAATTGCAATATTGAAATGTAAAAAGTGAGCTAATACAGGTCCGTGCAACCAACCAGTGTTGGCGGTTGTGCAGAGAACGCTCATTTTCTCATATGATAGTGGTAAAATGTATTACTTTTTTCTGTAGTTCATGGCAGATTGCTGTGATTTTAGCTGGTCTTTTCCTCTTTTCTTTTCCCTTTGCATGTGTGTGAGAGAGAGAGAGAGAGACAGAGAGACAAAAAGAAAGAGAGAAAGAACTTGCCTTGAGATATTACATCTCAGAGTGATCATCATAATTAAAGGTTGATCATTGTGGGGCAGCGTTTAAGAGTGACAACACCCTGCGAGACAGGCTAAGAGAGAGAAAGCGGTCTTGGCTCAGTTGGTTTGATAAGGTTCCACACAGACAAACCCAGATGGCTAATTCGATCACTTATGACTCCAATTTCAGAGAGGCACTATGTTTAAGGTCTAAAAAGACACCTTTTTATAATAATATTAATAATAACGCTTTATTTATATAGCCCTTTTATACAAGCATGTCTCAAAGGGCTTTACATTGCATCCTATACATAGTACATCACATCATGCACCACACTACACACAAACACATGTATTTGCATGTCTTGGACGGTGGGAGGAAACCGGAGCAGCCGGAGGAAACCCACGCGAACACGGGGAGAACATGCAAACTCCACACAGAAAGGACCAGGCGAGATTCTCCACTATTTTCATCTAATGAACTAGTGCAAGGAAAACCATATATATTGACGTACTGCAAACATGTCATCCACAAAGTGCCATTTTGTTTATTCATAAAAGCTAATCAAGACATGTAAAATACCGCATTGGGATTCAGAATGTAACATATTGGCGCCAAAAGCCATAGTCGTCTTTTAGGAGAATGCACTGTTGCACAAATGACGAAGTAAAACAAATAGTCAGCCTCAATCCCCTGCATTCTCCTTTCTTCCAGAAGCACTTTATCTGTTTGAATATTTGGCATACCACTTCCTTATCTGTCACTAAAGTGGGTCCTTGTGCGTTTATCATGTGCTGGGGAACGGATTAGCTGCTTGATTCATTGACAGGCTTTTCCCTGGTTTGTGGCAGCGAGTGGCAGATCAGATGTGATCTGAAATGGCACCAAAGAGAAACAGATCATGGTTGTATTGAATATGTGTCCATGGACAACAGAGAAGATCAGATTTAAGTGTCTCAGGGTGTTTTTGCCGAGCTATAAACATTCACAGGTGTAAGCAAATGGCGAGGGGATTTCAATTGCTTTTGAGGAATTGTTGCTAGATAAATTCTTCTGCGTTCTGAGTTTTCAGATTTTGCAGCTTTTGGAATACTACCGGTTGGGCTATGGTAAATACCATCAATTTACAACATACATGGTTCATCTAGTTGGTTACATACTGCTCTTCTCACTTTTCTTTGTAGGGTTACATTCTTGGCCAAATTGCATAACAACAAACAAAACACATCAGAATTGTGCAGAGGCTCCGGTTTCCTCTTTGTTCAGCCATTCCCGGATGGAGGCGCGTTGGCACTTTCCACGTTGTTTCAAATTTCAGGTGGTGCGCGACCTCGTGCACACCTTCTGAAGGCAGCCAACATGGCCGCGCACTCCGTCGTGTTCATTTCCGTGTGAAGCCTCAAGGGCTACACTTTGGCATGTAGTGGAGAGGGTGGAGAGGGGAATTAATTTAGCAGTGTGTGTGTGTGTAGTTGACTGTGCATTGCTGAAAACACATCAGAGTTCTTTAATGGCCACATAGTGAGAATTGTGGCAGAGGTGAAGCACGTTTTTGTAGGTGATTTAGCAATTTCCTGTATCTGGCCATAATCAAATATTCAAATGTTCACCTTTTAAAACAAACTGCTTTCACAGAATACAAGCTTTTATGTAGTTGGTTCTTACCTATTTCATTCCAGTTGTATTTTCCTGTTTTATTGGTTGATTGATTATTGTTTGATTGTGTGTAAAGCCATTTTTAATGCTAATTTGAAAAGCTATATAAATGAAATGTATATTATTATAATAATTATTATTATTACTTATTAACAATAATAGTAGTAATACTACTGATGGCCTTGATACCACCACCAGACGTTTATTAACTACCAGACAGAGCCTACTGTATGATTGACAGCCATCAGAGTGACTCTAACCCTGAATGAGAAGATATTGTGTGTTAGAAAGAAGGGAGTGGCCTCTTCCCTAGTTGTTCTTTTTTTGTTTATTGTAATTAGAGCTATAAATGAAGCTCTCTCTCAATGGTGAAGGGGGGAGGGGAGAATGCACATAGGCTACGTAACACAAAGACAAAAAGCGTGTGTGCATGTGTATGTGTGTGTGTGTCTCTCTCTCTTGGAGAACAGCCAAAGGGGTGGGGGTGGGAGTGCAGTCAGCGTTTTTCAGACAACATGAGTGAGGCCCCACTGGAGTGAGCTTCCTGTGTGAGGGCTATAAAAACAAAACCAGGGCTAAAGAATGCCTAGTGCTCCCACATTCCTGAACCTTCTGCCAGGTACAGGTCGCTCTGTCCGCCCCTCTCTCCTGGAATAAAGGGAAAATGCAACAGTCCCCACCGTGAGCCGCTGCTGATGGATAAAAACCTGCATCTTCAAAAGGTTAAAGCTGCACTAGGCAAGATTTGTATGTAAATATATACCTGTCTAATCAACCTAAATCACAAAGTGGGGTTGCAACCGAGAAGAGCGTCCCATCCCCACTAATTGAGACAATATAGATTAGTCATATTTGCCCAAATGAAATTTTGCTGTCTGGTATAGATGGACACTTCTCCACCCACAGGAAATGACTCGCCAACGTTAGATCTTTTGCCTCCCTCATCCCTTTGGTATAAAGTGATCACAGACCGGTGGGGTTGGTAAACATGAGTGTGATGTGTGCAGTCACGTTACAGGATTTCTGGGTATTGAAGTTCAACGTTTTCAAACAGATACTTCTCGCTGCCATTTGGAGCTGCCAACGTGCAACATTGCCTGGTGTAGCTTTTACATTCAGGAAAAATACCGTGTTTAAAAATAGACGAACATGTATTGTTTTGGAATTATACAACAGGTTTTGAAGAGTGTCATGAAATTTCCTCAGCACATGTAATTGTGTAAACATTTATATTTTTTATATTTGGTTGTCCATAATTCCCACACTCAATTGTGAATAATAATCATAATGACAATGTTGTTTTTGTCAATTGTTGAATGAGGATTACTAGCTGGCTACAAATCATTAATCATTTTAACAGGAAAGAAATCCAGCAATGGATAAAATAATTTACAAACTGGGACAGCTGCACAATATAAATCATGGCAATAGCTGGAGACTGAGCATTTCATGTTTAACAAAAAAGAGAAATTAGTAGACGTCTGTTCCTTTATTCTGCTATTTCCAAAAACATTGAAAAACACTGGATCGCTTCTGCTATTTCAAACTATGCCCACTTACAAAAACTGTCATCCATCCATTCAAAAATTAGACCAAGCCAAATATTGTCACAATTTTAGAAACTACCAACAGCAAATGTCACCTAAAATAAAGTTGTATAAGTAGGGTGTAGTGTGACTGAGCCTTGTTATGGACCCTGCCTCTGGGAGTGGGCAGAGTATCGCAGCTCCAACAGTTTGCTCTGCTTAGGTCAGTGGATGATCTCATGGGAGCTGCTGACCAGACCCACATGTTTGGTTAATGGGGCGGTCACGCTTCCTGCAAAACCAAGAACTGCTTGTGATGCCACAGAATGAGAACAAAATAATATTCAAACAGGGGGGGAGATAGATTTGGCTTTTTCTAAGTGCACATTCGGTTTTGCTTGTAGACTTAGAGGAGGTGGTCAGCGAAATCGTTTTGGGTGTAAACCCAAGTATATTCAGTGGGTGGGAGGGTGGTCCAGTGGTTAGGAGACACAGTCCTATAACTGAGGTTTCAATGATCCCCAAACCCTGTTGAGGTTGAGCAATATGCTAAACCTCTGCCCCAGCAGACTGACCCCTCGGGAGTTCTTGTATTTCATGGGGATAGACAAAGTAACACATTCCTAATACACTGCGTCTATAACGATCAGTTGTTCTCAGTTCCTTGAAATCCTGTCCAACTTGAAATATTTCAAGCATGTTGCTTGTGACAGAAATGTCTCCAAAACAATGATGTTATCGTTATTTTCGAAAGGAGGAACTCATTTGACATTATGCTGCCGGCTATCAGCAAACAACTGCTAACTTTCCAGTTACATAATTACATGGACAGAGGTCACACATGATTGAAAATAATGAAGTTGAACACAGTTCATGCCTGGAGACACGTGAATCGACACAAAACAGCGCTGTGAATACTCAGACACTAACACAGCTTTATGGTTTTGGCATGATACTCTCACATTTATGTATGTAAAATGAAGTGGAGATTATCAGCTTCAAACGGAAGTGATTTCCAGTAGGGTACCAATACTCATAATCTTAGATTGAAGCTGCCAAATGATAATAATAAGAAGAAGGAGAAGAAGAAACCATTAGAGGCTCCTGGCACAACTGCATGCTGTGACATGATTTGATATAGTTGTCAATATCACATCATCAGATATGTCAATATGGCATGATAACAAGGAAGTGAAGGTTTTCCTGTTCGATGTGACTGGATTAGACTCTAGTATCATTCACATGATGTTTTGTGTAGCACAAAAAATGTGTCTTTGCGCCAACAAGTATGATAATAGTGGATAAATAACGGCTCACTGTTATTTTAATCACGTTTCTATTAGATTTAGTCAACCAGAAATAGTGGTTTAACAGCCATTGGATATCAACACTGGTAACTGGAACATTACCACTAATAATGAGATGGAGGTTTTGTGGTGAGGGTGAGGGTGGTACATAATTACTACACAGACTAGGAATCCAGGGTTCATCTGCAGGATAATGTAATACTAATGTGATACTTTATTGATCCTCACAGGTCAGAGGTCAGGGTCAGGGTCAGGGTCAGCTGCATGACAGCTACCCCTGGAGCTGGTAGGGTTTCAGGGTGTTGCAAAAGGACACATCAGCAGGGCGGATGCTTGCCGACACAGGGCCTTGAACCTGTGTCCTACAGCTTCCACTCACTGTGCCACCATAACAGCTGTCCCCAAAAGAAGGAGGAACATTTAAGCAACAGCTAGGAACTTGAAAGAAAATGAAGAAAACAGTGACTCTACAATACACAGAAAAGATAATGGATACATGTAAAACAAGTGTCTCGGGAGGTCAGTAGGACTGAACACACACTTACTCACACACACAGTGTTTTTCATAACGGGCTTGAGCACTACAATCGCCTTTGTGCCATCCGGAGTGTAATGTGAAGCCGGTGTTGGAGGGAGTGGTTCTGTGTTTTTTACCCAGAGAATGAGGATCCATTCACCCTGAGGCCACAGAGCTCAGTATCTCCTCAGCTCCCTGTCAGGACGGACAGGGTCCCCCTCTCCCTCAGCAAGCCCAGACTCTGATCAAAGGCCAGCAGAGGCCCGACTGTAATTGGAAACAGATCCAGCCAGAATTCCCCTCCAGGATCAAAATGCTGAGTAGAGGCAAACGCCTCAAAAGGGAGACAGAAGAGCAACAGTACAGGAAATATTACTTCTTCCTTAACTGTGCAGACAAACAGGGAGGGGATATTTTTGTGTGCTAGAAGGCTGTAGACCAGCATTGCATGGTTTTATCTGTCTCAGTAGCTGCACATTGCGTCAGACGTGTACAAATAAACAGTAAAGAGCAATGTCGGCAAGATTCTCGAAATTGGAATCATCACGTTTGACCCATTTGATCAACCAAGTGATTAAAATAAACTGCATACCTTCTTAGGGCTGGATTCAGACTTTGACTTAAAGTCAGTGTGCATCCCACAGTGCAAATGCCAACCCTGGAGGGACACGCAGCGTCCGGCATATGTCAATCAAGGCGTGTCCACTTCCACATTATGATACGCGGATTCGGACTCTGGTCTATTGTTAATACACCTTTCTTTTACGCATCCAAAACCCTACAATATTTTTAGCACTCCCATCCGTTTCATGATGAGAAACACATAATCTGTAGACTGTTAAATGCCAAATACATCAAATAGGATATAAATAGTTGAGTCACACAATTGAAAGAAATGAATTAGACTGTGCAATACTGTTGATTTGCCTCTGAACAGTTGGAATGGTTTTTAAAGCAATTTGACAACTCTCATCTCGGGACATGAAGAAGACCAAAAAGTTCATGGCCCGATGTTCTCACCATAATGAAGGGAAGGAAGAGGGAGGTTTTGAATAAACCTGTGTGCAAACAGAGGCACGTTCAAAATCCTCAGCATGCATGTTGAAGAAGCCAAGTCTGAACAGCTCAATCCGCGTACAACCCACATAACTACAGACGATTGCTATCTGATATATGCTATAACTATCTGAATTGGGCCCTTTGTGCTGGGGAAATGGGGACCGCCACACAACAGCTGTTTCAACATGCCATACAGTAACATGCACCTTTTTTCACCATAACGACTTGACTTGGAATACCGTACTCCCATCTAAAACGAACCACTTCAATCAAAAACAGAACTCCTGTGTTTGGTTTTTCACTTCCCCTTTCAATAAAGCGATACTACATGAAGAAATATGAGGGATGAAATCTTTGTGTTTTCCCTGAGGACATTTCCTGGCATTATAATATGAGATTTGGGAGACCTTAATCGACTCGAGGCAATAACGGGAAACGGGGGTCAAGCGGTCACAATGGCATTTTTGTGTGAAATTACGTCATGGGAGTGTAAGTGCTCGTGAGAGGGAAGTGGTGTTGTTGTCGCAGGTGCCTTGCTAGTTACTGCAACAGGACTTGATGCAATATGGTATACACTTGTTCCACTCGTTCAGACAGGAATCGGCCTGAGCTTCAAATTTGAGAGGTTTATCTCCAGATTTCTCCGGTTCACTGAAGAACCAGCACTGAGTGTTGGAGGGTGGAGCAGGAATTTGTTGTAATCTAGTCAAGGATCTCGAGACACTGATTCAGTCATTAAGAAATCCATGTGTCAGAATGCACCCTCAGTGTTCCTGCTCTCCCAGCTACCGTTCTGCTTCTCAAAGCTGATTGTGGCAACAGATGGAAATTAACACATTTCTAGATAAAGGAAATATATAAACAACTTCTTATGACAAGAGAAGCAAAGAAAGAAAGTGAAAAAATGCTATCCACCTAAGATGAAATTGAACACTGCCACTCTTCCAGATGAGTAAATGAAAATAGCAGCTGCAGAAGGGGGTTCAGAAAAGGGCTTTACGAGAAGTCATCTTTGGGTCATCGCCACTCTGATGACGAAGGTCTCTGGGTAACATTCAGTGGATTCCAGGGGGCCTTTGCAAGTCTAAAAGGAAAGGAGCCAGATTTAAACAACCCTCGTAGGAGTAGTGATGACAGCTGAAAAGCCCGCTTAAGAAAATAATCTGCCCTGCTTTGTACATGTACATACTCGTTCTCTCGAGGGGTGAAACGCTATGACTGCCCCAAGTGCAAATCCTGCCAGTGCAAATTATGTACCAAATCTTGTCCATCTCTTTCATCCTCTCCCTTTTCACACTCCAGCTTATACTGTTTCATTGTATTACACAATGTTATCCTGTTATCCCCCGCAGCATCTGGAAGGCATTTCCGGTAACGCACTTGTGGGCCGTCGGTTTGACACAGGTCTGTGTCTGCGCAATGTGGTCAGCTGTGGTCAGTGTTCTGTCTCAAGAAGATCTGACTGTCGTTTCCTGTCCTCTAGACTATGATGGTAAGTAAGAAGCCCCCTTTCCTTGAAGAACTGCACTGCACTGAAGATCGTCGCCTAGACTGAAATGTTTGCACTACATTAAATAAGGACATGATCTTGTAATAACCAACTGGTCTGGACTTGCTAGTGTGCAGGTCTCCATACTGCCTAGTAACAAGCCGTACCTTGCCTGCATTCAAGAACACCTATAGAGGGCTTGGGGTTCAACAAGGCTTATTTGATTGATTACAATATTATTATTCACATATATAGTATATATTGCATCAATTCTGAATTTTCCCAACAACCACATGGTGTGGTTGTGTGTAAGCTTGTATGCTTTGGTGTCAATGCTGAGCTAAGAACTTGCTTAATATATATCAGTTTGACTAATTTAGAACAACCAAAGCTTAAGGCCCAAAAGAGCACCAACATAAGAACGGGAGCACCCATTTCCCCGGGCATTGGCAGTATTGACTAGAGGCCTGAGGGATTAGTTCGCTGAAAGCTGTTGTGTATCTTGTAGAGCCGTAGTAGATAATGAAAAACAGTAATTGCAGGATATTACAAGACTTATCCCTTAGGAAATGAACTCATTAACTACACATAAATAATTTGAATTTAAGCTCTACATTTCAGAGATTGTTTTTGGAGTATCAGTACTTACAGGGCATTAAATTAATATCAGTCAAAAAAAGCCTTCAGTGTGGCTGGAGTACATAGGTAACCTTTGCCATTGTGTCTTTCTGTGGTATTGGGTTAAAGCGATGACAGCAGAGGAGTAGGCAGCAGGGGACGTCTTGATAGATAATCTGCTGGTGGGAACATATTTACAGAGCTGGCTGGTCACTAGCTGAGACCCACTGGTGTTGAAAACCATTAGCTCCAATCAAACATCCACTGCTATCTATCTTGTTCCACAACCCCGCCCACCACTATATCCACACATCCGTCACGCATGGATTTCCCCCCAACCAAAACAGACACTCTTCACACGAGGACAAAACGGTGCATTTCAAAGCATACTTACCTCAAGTCTGAATATGAAGGGATGGCATTAGATTAAATTGTAATAGTGTTTTCTACTAAATCAGACTATCTTAGCAAAGAGCAAATTTAAGCTTTCACCGTCTCTGTGAACAAGCCCTGGAGTAGAATTAAAATCATCGGTTATCTTAGGTGGTAGGTGGCAAATTTAACAGCTAACAAAAACACTCTTTCCCAGACGCTTTTGACCTTTCCTGTTCAGTAGATGTTCACCGTCATCCGCTCTGGCACCTTTAACAGCAGCCAGATGTCCCAGATGGCTGAACAGACTGAACTGTCAGCAGATCTGTGAGCCTAGCAAGAGGTTAGCTTGAACCACTGACACGGCACACCAGTCCTCTAGGGAGTCACCGAGCAACCCAGGAAACCTGCAGAGCCAGACAGTTTGCTCCCTTTGCTCTTCTGGATTTTCAAATGGTCATGTGGCTACGTTAAATGGGCTGTGCAAATAAACACTACAGTACGACAACCTCTGAGACATGTTTGAAGGGGATTCAAAAGGCATATGGAGACAATGCCTAGTGACAATTAAACCGTACGTGCAATGAACTTCCTTTCCGTTGTTCATTGTATTCAGGCACATTTTCTGGACTTAAGTAATCATCATCTGAAACCAAAATTGTATCCAGGATTTCTGATACACCATATATTAGCGACTAGACCAAACATTGTTTTGGGAATATATCAGCTATGGGTACATATTAATTATTGATGGGTAGGACTGATAGCACATCATGTCATTAAGATCCCACCATAAGACAATTTGAAATTGAAAAGATGTCTTCAGTCTAATCAAATGAACATAAAGCTAGTAGTAGGTCAATCTTCATGCTACAGTCTGTCAGATTAGCCCACTAACTAAAAATATGAACATTAATCATGTATTTAAAACAAATGATGAAATCAACAACATTTTCTGTGAAGGAGGAATTTATTGTTTATCTGCTTCTACACTAAACGCTTTATGATGCAACCAGCACATAAAGGTTAAATACAGCAGTACAGGTGAACTGTCTACAGGTGTACTATTAAAAAGACTGCATAAAATCAGGTGAGGAACCCTCTACCCTCTAACAGCCTGCCTTTGAACAATACTCTAAAACTAAGCATGAAAACTAATGTTTAGTAGACACAAACTCAGGTATCCAGCATAGCCAATGCCCACTTCACTCATTCCTTCGATTTTGCAAGCGTTGGACAAGGAGCAGGTACTGGCTGTGCCATGTCTAAGGCATGGGGTCCTACGGTCAAAGCAGGCAATCAACTCTTGATCCTGATGTTGTCATATGCCATAGGGGGGAAACGGCACAAAGGAAGGATGCTATCTCACAAACCTGCTCTCGTCCATTGCACAGTGAACTTTTTTTTCAAAATCTGTACTTTGTAAAAACAAATAGAATATATTTCTACATATATATAAATATTTTTACTAGTAACAAAAATGGGCAGAGAGAAATTATCAGAAGGCACATCGAGACAGTGGTGACGGTGGCTGATCAATGAGGAGACTGTAAACATTCTGTCCTACAAGTCTGGAGAGAGCTACCGGGAAGGGCTCTAGTGTTTCCAGAAGGCAGTGGGATAGCCACTAGGGCAGACACAGAAGGGTGGGGCACATCTTCAGTAGAAGTCACTTAAAAACAGTCACTTAAAACAAGAGTCAAAACTTTCTGAAAAGGCTAAAAACACTATATCTGCTATGAAATCCTGCACTGGAAGTGCAGGCAGCAGTGGATGCAAGGTTATCTCTCGAGGTCACAACACTGATTATAGTTAATTCAGCCACTTGTTGGACCAAGTGGTGCACAGTGTTTTTTACCATCACCATTATTGATCCTGAAAACTGGCACATTACCTTTTTTTCTTTGCAGGAAGCATTTAAAAGTTGACTTAATTTGTATTACACCTCGCCTTTAAAACAAGAACATCCAGCCCTCCAAAAACCTAGCAAACACACAAAGAACCCTGGATTTCTGTTAAAATGTCAACATTATTGGAGTGTTATCTCCTTGTATGTCTCTCCCTGTAGAATGAACAGCATTCAGCATGTGATGCTGGCTATTGTCTGCCGAAACTCCACTGGCTGAAGGAGGTGCACGGCCATTGGTCACCAGGGTCACATTCAACGGAATGGGGCTGCAGCTTTCATAATCCATTAAGCATTGTCATATTTCTCTAGGGCTTCCTCTAGCTTGCCTGTGATTTTCTGGAAGAAGCCGATCTGCTGCTGCAGGTAGTGCTGCATCTGTGCCTTGAAGTCGCGCACACGGATCTGGTGGAAGTGCTGGATCTCAGCCAGTGTGGCAAAGGAGATGATGTTGCAGCGCTCGTTGATGCCTTCCGCCTGAGGCCTGTCCATCTTGCCCTCCTCCATGTGCTTCTGGCTGTCTTTCACCTTCGTCAGTGCTCCTGTTTGGGGGGCGACAAGAGAGTCCAGAAGTTTGGAGTTAGTTCAAGCGTTGTCTTTTTGTTGCCTGATCATATTTGTAATTTTGCTTTCCTCTTGTTTGCTATTTTTGGAAACTGCTTCACCATGAGAGTGCATGTTCTGCAAATGGAAACAGAACACCCACACCACTTATTTGACCATGTTCAATCAAAAGGGAAATCTTCAAGATACTATTTGAACCAGCATGGGAAAGTAGCCCAGAAGTGGGCTCCGCCTTGAACAACTTTCCCTTTTAAAGGCATGAGATTTTGATTCCAATGCAACATTAGATTAGATTCAAGAATAGGTAAATTTTTCAATAATCTAGGATGTTCTTTGCTGATAAGACTCAGGGTGCAACAACTCAAAGTAATATCAAGAACCTTTGAAACTTGACCAAAAATAGTTTCAAGATTCTTAGCATAAACAGTGTGTTCCAAACTGCCTGAGAACCAGAACTGCATCTGTGACCATAGTTAGAGAATGTGAGGGGGGTCCAAATCTAAAAATACCAAGATATTACATCACCTCAAAGGCCTTCTCTAAACACCCATTTAAGGGGATTTTTCTTGTTTTTTGATACCATCTACTAAATTTGTTGGCATTGTCATAGAACTTACATGAACATGATGATGTGATGATGATGATGTAACATACTACTGCTTTTATTAGCCTACCAATTTTTTATTTTGGAGAAGAACTCCAGGATTGAACACAGATAGATTTAGTCCAAATGATTCCAAAATGTCACTGTCATCAGGGTGGGCAGGACAAACTACCTGCAACCAGCTAGGTTTGTGCACAGGTATAGCCGTTTCTAACATGCAGCTATTCCTCAACGCTGATGCGTGCGTGCCCAGTAGTGGAGACACAATGACCAAGCACCATTTCTTTGACATTTCCAGATCTGTGCCCTTTCACAGAAAGCACTGCTGGAAACCACTTTGTAGTCCTTGAGGAAGTTGTAGGATGTTTAATCCTAAAATTGCAACCACTCTGCCTAAGGTGTTTCATCAATCTGTAAAAGCTAAACATTCTGTTTGTTGATCTAATCCATCAGACTATCCAAAACATCATTAAACTTCCGTGAGCACTTACGGGTTCAGCTTGAATTAAACCTCAAGACTGGTTATTGCAATCACTGCCTTTTTGAAACAGTGACCGGACTTACATCAATAACTAGGAATATTTACACAGAAACCAACACTGACTTGCATGTGATGTTGAGGAGTGTTGACATAGCCCTGTTACTATCATTAAAAACAAGCTAGAGAACAACCTCTGGTGAGACTCGTCAAACTGAACACATGGTATGGAGAGGCAATGCAAAAACCATTGACTTTTGGGTTAGGGTAGGGGGTGAGGGGTGTAACTAACTGCATGCAGCCAAACTTCCTGCATTGCCCTGTCATGGGATTTTGTGACATTTTACATTACATTACAGCATTTAGCAGACACTTTTATCCAAAGCAACTTACATATCATACCGTTGGCGGTGGCAGCCATGCAAGGCGCCGGCCTGCTCAACGGGAGCAATTTAGGGTTAGGTGTCTTGCTCAGGTACACTACGACAGATTTTTTTTCCCGGGAGGAGATGGACTCGAACCGCCAACCTTGCGGTTGCGGGGCGGGAACTCTACCTCCTGAGCTACTGCCGCCACGTTTATCATTTTAGTCACCACCACTGTGCTGAAAGTCCGACTCAGAGTGTGTGAAGTCACAGTGACATGTCACTTCAGACATACTGACCAGATGTTGCACTCTTTTGGCTTTTCTCTATCCTAAAATTCAGCTTTCAGAATTAATTGAAGCATTGTGTCAATGTCCAAGTTCAACACAATACTTTTGTGTTTCTAAATGTCTGTTTCTTTACCGCTGACAACACTTGAAGTGTCAGGCTATAGACTTCAATGCACAGAGCAACGGAAATATATACTGTATATATTCCCTAAAAAAAACTTTAAAACTAAACTTTCATCGCCCATCCCTGTATTGCCTTCTGGCATTATCTCCCTCAGCTGCAGTTTAACCCAGATCTTTGAAATTCCTCTAACGCACAACAGATTGAACATGAGACAAAAAGTAGGAGTGGAAAAGAGAGACGGGAACAAACACAGCTGTCCAAGGACTTTAAAGGCCAATCCCAAAGTTGTTTTCCGTACCTTAAAAGGTCTCTGGCTTCCTGTGTTTTAAAATGGACTAATGGAATTATTGTTACCATGGAGACTTTATGGGAAATAGGCAAGAGTTCAGTCATGGAAGATAATGACAGCAAACTGCAACATAAGGAGCCTCATCATTTTCACAGCTGCTACAAGTTACTGTTGTAGACCTACCACAAAAACACAGAGACCAATAGTAAAGAAATATGTTGGCAGTCTTTGTCACATTAAACGTAGCAGTTTAACGTTTATCACACATTTTCAAAGCTACCAAATGTGCCGTGCTAAATAATAATGCCTAGGCCACAGGCCGGACAGCAGACACTACATCATCTATAGTGATTTACAGGGTTCCTCATTTACAGTGTGTGTCACACAGTAAATGAGGAACATTTACCCCCAGATAAAGGCAGCTGAAGAAATCCTCCCTGGGTGAATGGTGGTGGCAGTAAGCCCTCTTGGGAGAAGCCACTTCAGCTCTTGCGTAACGCCTGGTTACACAACATCATGCTACTGCTAGCCTGTGACCTGACTCTAACAAGCAGCAACAATCCCAATCTCACCCCCCCGCCACCTCCCTCATCCATTTGTGCATTAGAGGAACCAAGAAATATATCCTAAATATCCTACGTCCATGAGTGGCCAACAATATATCAGACAGTCTTGCAGTTTGCACAGAATGAGCGTTAGCTGAAGACTGACTTTGCAAGAAAAACTGACACCCTTGTAAATCAGCGGTTCCCCTCCCATTGTTCCAAGCGTTAATGTGATATGAAAACTGTGATGAGATCAGACAAAATGCAACTCGCTGCTTGGTGATGTGCTGCACAGATAATATGAGAGGTAATGAGAACACAGTGCTAGATTAGATATACACAGCCAATATCGGGAGAAAGTAGACTGAACCAAGAAGTAGTCAACTTAACTTTACCTTAATCCAAATATGCTTCTCCTATTTAGCCTACTTTCTTCCCCTATTGGCTTTGATATGTACTTGATATTGTTGTGTTGTTCACTGCCATTGATGCTTTGTGGACATTGTGTTCTGTAGGCTGTATATAGTTGAGCGACCTGATGAAATTACAAAAATAGACAACTGTGATTACATTCTTGCAACCAGGTTCGCCAGTGTTTGCTCTCTCATATAAACAGGACAGAGTGTGTGGAGATTTTCTGTTATCTTAGTTAAAATGTCAATATTCCATTGTCTGGAGTTACCTGAACAATTTCCCTCTAAGAAGCACTGCACTGGCAGGATTATTGTCATATTGAGGTTGGTCGGTTGAACAATAACTCACAGCAGCAGAAATGGGTCTGAGAGGTAATTTGACGGGTAAAGACTGAGTGAGCATATGCGGTCACAATTTCAAATCTCAATTCCCACTTCCCTTGAGCATCAATGTTGAGTAAGAGCTTTTCAGGGACTTTTTTACGCTCCCCAAAACAAATTTAGATACTTTGGTCATCGGCCAAACCAGAGTGTGTCACTTACCCCATTTATGGAATCTTAGCAGTGAGCATGTTTTAACCATTTTCCTCCCTTCCCCTTTTCTCTAGAGCTTCAAATAGAAGAAAACAATGGGCCCTAATGCTGTTTAGGCTACAATGTCAAATTAAGACAAAAATACAAGATGTGGAGTCAGCGGCTCTTTGAAAGCAAAGCCAAATAATTTGTGAATAGCATAGTTAGCATTAGTCCAGCCAACTTCATGCTAATGGATAATGGGATCTCTGTAGAGGTGGTGATCAATAGAGTGATGTTCAATGTCCCTCTGTTTGGAAGGCTCACATTCTCACAGGGTATTTCTATGACAGATAAAAACCTGTGTAGTGCCTGTGTCCTGTTTAGACAGATATAGGAAGTTAAAAATTGAATTCAACTCTTGACAGTACTGATAAGCATTGCTTTGATGTGTTTGTTCTAAAGAAAGCAACTGTGACCGCAAGACCTCCTCTAGAGACAACCTAGCTGAACTTATACGAGTAGTATTAAGGTGTAATGAACAGGCTTATTAGCCTCATACTTTTCAAACGGCCAAAGTCAGGTATTTCAGTTTACCTCCTAGTTAAATTTTAATTTGGATTAATGCTCGACCAATGCTGAAAGACAGTAATCCTATTTTAGTGCCAGAACTTGGGGAAATTAATTTCTCTGGGACCACTTCTGTTGCGGAAATGTCTACTTTGGTTATGACAACAATGATGTGGCCTAGCCAGTAGTTCCTCTCTTTAGGTGTCTAACATTTCCTCAATGTGATGTTTATCAAGCACGGTTAACCTACAGTGGTGTGGCCAACAACAGAAAGTGAGCAACAGCTAGGATAGATGAAAACAGGGATTGAAAGGGAAATGTTTTATTAAACATACAGTATGAGAGAGGAAAAGGAGAAAACTAAGAGAGATGATGAGAGAAAGAGACAGAAAAGCCAGACAAAATGTCTGTACTCCTGTACTCAGAGACAACAGGGTTGGTGCACAACCTGCCTTTTTTTCCAGCCCAGATAATTTCAGTAGTTCTGCATAGTATCGTCTTCACACGATTATTACAGCTTTTACAGGTTCATTTACCCCTTAGAGGCATATTCACGGTTTTCAAGTACTGCAGGATTCTACAAGACCTTAAGGGCCTAGTGGATGCATTAGTAGATTTTAGAGAGTGAATGTCAAGTATCTGTGCAGAGGGTAATTGCATTTAAGATTCCCTAGCTACCTTTAGGTTATTTGAGTCACAAATAGACATTCGGTCTACATGAATGAGGGCACTTTGTGACATTTTATATAGTATTATGAAGGCCACATTAGCTGTCCAAATATACAATGTCACTTGTGCCATGCACAATACTACTTGAACAGTTAGTTATGGGGCTGGGTTTAAATAAAATTTTCCAATTCAAATCGATCTTCATTTGAATGATCCGATATCGATATTGTGTGTCTGTCATTTTTCGACCCTGAGGCTTATATAACGGTGCGGCTAATCTATGGATTTTTACAGCTAACGGCCACTAGGGGAATTCCTAAATCTATGGATTTTACAGGTTACAGTCCACCGGAAGGCGGAAGTCCTCCGGAGGCCGGAAAAGAGCACGCAAAAGTAAACAAAAAACAGCGAGACAGACGGACATTACGAGAGCGAGACAGTTTGTCACCGTTACCGGCCCGGTACCGTGGCTCTGAGGGAGATCCGACGGGACCCCCGCTCCCGGCGTGACTGTCAACCTTTTACTTTGAAAAATGACCGGATGTCATTAACTCGCGCCTGTTTGAGCACAGACGCAGATGAAAATTGAACAGTGGGTTATCGAACAGAGAGCAGCATGTAGAAGCGTCTCTACAGTCTCTATTCGACTGAAGGCAACAGCGTTAGCACGGGACATGAATATCGCTGAATTTCGAGGCGGTCCTTCTTGGTGTTTTCATTTTATGAATAGACGGCAGAAACGTTTAAAGCCGGCATCGTCGTCAAAGTAAATCC
>OMOT01089034.1:0-19514 GCA_900312575.1 Acanthochaenus luetkenii | reverse complement strand
CTGGCCAGCCACACCAGCACGATGATGGCCACGGCACGTTGCGTGGTCATGATGCTGTGATAACGCAGCGCGTAAAATATGGTGATGTAGCGATCCGCCGCAACGGTGCACAGGAACGAGAGCGACGACACCACGGAGCAGCAGATCATGACATCGATGACGTTGTCGAGGTGGCGCAGCATGCCCGGGTGGACGTCCAGCAGGCCGTGGTCGCTGAGAAGCATGAAGATCGTTTCCACCACGTTGCTGACACTGACCAGGATGTCGGAAACGGCCAGGCAGCAGATGAAGTAGTACATGGGCGAGTGCAGGTTGCGGTTCTTAATGATGGCCAGCACCACTAGGATGTTCTCCACCAGGCTGGTGAGCCCCAGCGTCAGGAAAAGCTCCTGAGGGATGTGGATCTGCACGCAGTCATTTGGGTTTTGCTCTCCAGCGGTGGAATTCGTCCCGTTCTCCCCCATATACATGGCCAGGGAGCTCAAGTCCATATGGGGCATCCTGTGGTGCTGGGACCTGTTGTCCATGTCCACGTCCATGTCCATGTCCACGTCTTTAGGTGACTCACTGGTTTCCTGGGCGGTTGTCTCGGTCTTTACTGCATGCACAGTGATCAACTGGGTGAAGGAACAGAAACGTTGCGTTAGGGTTTCTTTGTGGTTTGGCGGAAGCTTTAGCGTCAACCGTTTGCAACCCCAGCGATCACACGGGACGTTACTCTGAAATCCAGAGCCTCGTCTGAGCAGCTGTTCAATTACTTGTTGACCACACTAACATGCTGACCGCAATGCAATATTTGAGATGTCCATGAAGCATCACCCTAATAATAATGTGGATTATTGTCACAAATCAATTCAGCCATTGGAGAAACACAGCAGCGAAGTGTGTCGCTTAACGTCTCAAGCGGTGAAGAGAACAGCACCTGACGCACCTTCGCAGTCCGGAGAGTTGGCGCGTTTGTCCCCGAAGCGCGTCTCTTCGCTGCAAAGCTGCTGCTCGCCTCTCGACTGCAGCTCGTCTCGTCAGATGACTGCGCACTGTCTTCTGAACCCGGTGGCGACGCGTCCATCCCCACGCAGACGGGCTGCTCCGACCGCTCGACAGACACGTGGGAAAGAAGAAACGGGAAAGTGACGGCGGCTGCTGAAGGGCTTGGCGTGGCTCCTCCTCCCGTTCAAACACCAACTGGCCTCGTGGGTCACACAGGCGGACGAGCTGTGCGGCCTGACGCGAATAGCGCACGACGCCCGCATTTCTTTACGCACAATCTTGTCACCGCTACACCCGGGGGGGCCTCTGCTCGGTCGTCGCTAACGAACGCACCGTGGACTGATTCACCCCGGAGAATGACCTATGAATAAGATCAGCCTATGCAGCTTTAACACCTGTCTCACGCCTACAGTATATCATGTATATTGTTATATGAAAATAAGAAATACAAAGCAAATTCAATATAAATGTGTATATCTCTCTCTCGCTCTCTGTACATATATATTGCACACACACACACACACACACACACACACACACACACACACACACACACTATTGATTATTATTCAAGCTAGGCCAATTAGCTACCTTAAGACCTTTGCTTACAAAATAGAAACAGCTGACTTCTGAAACAGTTTTTTACTAAAATGTAGTGTTTTGGAACTAAACTCTCTGTGGGTTCAATTCTGAAACTATAGGTATTGGAAGCGGTGGTGTTTACAGCACAAGGGAGATTACAGAGCTTTGTCCTAATTTTCGTATGGAGTATTTTTTATAGCATTAATACTCCATAAGAAAATTAGATGATCCGTCCTCTTAGAGGAGACTGTGCGCTTAAAAAGAGCTGCAACATTTGAGAAGTCTGGAAAGTCAAGGAGTCAAATTCAGCAGGAAGTAATGATGAGCATGACACTTCTTGTTAAATCTTCTCTGCATGGACCTATGTCATTACATTACATTACGGCATTTAGCAGACGCTTTTATCCAAAGCAACTTACCTTCGTATACTAATGCTACATCAACATGTACTAACTACATCATATTCCACACTACACACAAATGTCTGCCTTTAGACAACTCAAGTCATTTGGAACAAAGAAGTGTTTGTGACTCAATAATGCAGTGCTAACTACAGCACTGCATTATTGTAATATGGTATAGATGTGAGTACATGTTTCTGTTGTGAGCCTTATGAGCAGGTTCAGAAGGTGCCCTGTAAACCCCACCCAAACTAAGCTCTGACACATGATTGATTGATCATTGATTATTGATCAATCAATAATATGCACTTCTGATTGGACATAAGTGCTGCCTGCCTACCTTTACTGTTTATCTTCTGTCTCTGTGAAACACTTTGTAACTGCGTGTTTAAAAAAGTGCTATATGAATAAAGTTTTACTTACTTACTTACATGTATGTACACACATGTTCCCTGAAATCAAACAGTTGTTTTATCGCTATATGCATCTACAGGAGCTGACAATGTTGAAAACAGATAAATGTCTTTCCTTTCCTTCGTAGCAGCAGTGGATGTGGTTAATTATGTTGTTGGAACTAGGTTTGCTCTACATCCTTTCAGTTCTAATACCTAATGTGGTTCATTATGTTGTTGGAACTAGGTTTGCTCTACGTCCTTTCAGTTCTAATACCTGATGTGATTAATTATGTTGTTGGAACTAGGTTTGCTCTACATCCTTTCAGTTCTAATACCTAATGTGGTTCATTATGTGGTTGGAACTAGGTTTGCTCTACGTCCTTTCAGTTCTAATACCTGATGTGGTTAATTATGTTGTTGGAACTAGGTTTGCTCTACATCCTTTCAGTTCTAATACCTAATGTGGTTCATTATGTGGTTGGAACTAGGTTTGCTCTACATCCTTTCAGTTCTAATACCTAATGTGGTTCATTATGTGGTTGGAACTAGGTTTGCTCTACATCCTTTCAGTTCTAATACCTAATGTGGTTCATTATGTGGTTGGAACTAGGTTTGCTCTACGTCCTTTTCAGTTCTAATACCTGATGTGGTTTTCAAAATGGCTTCATTTAGCAAGTTAAATCACAATATATGACACATTTTCGGAATATCCACAGTGAGCCTCTGATCTGCACACACAAGTTCAGTGTGCGCACTGACAGGAAGGTCAGATCACATGAAAACAACGCATGATCTGAAACATAGCTCCAGAGGAACACGTGCATGGTTTGACCACGAAGCGCAGCCATCCTGCACCCAGAGCGCTGCGCCGTCACGCGGCTTCTGGAGTGAGACAGCTGTGTTTCCTTCCACATCTGAATCGATGTTCTGTTTGGGATCAAGGAGACGTTTGGATGGTTGTGCTTCAGCTCAGAGGCCGCGCTAGGATTGATTGTTTATCGGACATATGATTAAAATTACAGGCAGGTGCATTTAATGATGTAGCCTAACAACATATGTTATATTTTGGGGAGGAAAACTATTTGAAAATAAAAGAATAATCTACAAATTCAATTGAACAACGTCGCCTTGCACAAGCGGATGCATTCTATTAAACTCTGCGTGCATAATGTTTTCTCAACAAAAGAAGTTGTCTCGATTTTGCATCATTCGTTTATTAGAACGCACCTTATTAGAATAACCTCATTTTGAATAAGGATTTGAACATTTCTTTAGTCCGAGGCAAATGGCAGAGTTGCGGAAGATATAAGGAAAAGAGGCAGCAACGACACCAACAGGTTGCAGGGTCGCACCTTGATCCGCGATGCGCTCATGAAGATCTGTGTGGACATGGGGGCAGATCATTAGTACGATCATCAAAACCTATAACTGGCTACTATTGTTATTTTTAGAGGGCTTCAATAAGTCATCCATTTTATTATTGCAGAAAATTGCAAAAAAGGGAATTACATTTTCCTTTTGTAAACCAAAAACGGCCAAAAGCGTCAATTGCCGTCCTAACGCGACCCCTCAACATCTCATGGTTGGGCCTATCAGGTTATGAGGAAGAAGCAGCAACACAAAAGTTAAATATCAGGGAACGGTGAAAAATAAGTGCTGCAGGTTGGGAATAATCAATATTGTGCTGAGTGTTGCCAGAGCCTATGTTTTGTGTTGTAGAATAACCAGCTATGGCCAAGTGAGGTCATGAATCTCATTGAAGCTGCGGAGGAATAAATAAAAACAATCAAGGCAATGCTGTGAAAATATTTGCCAGTCTCTTGGATTAAACACAACTACTGGGGCAGCAGCAAACCACTGGGGAAATGATGGCCAATCTCTGTCCTGTCCTCTTGGGTGGAGCAAACCAACATCAAATATTGACAATGTTGAACCTGAAATAAGAGAATCGGTGCCAAACAGAGGGGGAGCGAGAACGCCTGATGTAGAAACAACTGGCACAGGCTATTGCAATGTAGGGTCTTTATGCATAGGTTAGAGGCCCAATGCAAAATGGTGGGAGGGTTCAATTACTTAGTCTAAACTGAATGAAATGATTTTGTGAAAACTTCAGTGTACAAAAGGTCAACTTTCCAGTTTCCCCCTGAATGGTTGATGTTATGTGACAGGAGTCAGTGAAATAACCAGGATTAGTATTTCTCCTTTCTTCCCTTGAAAAAGACCAATGAGCAGATTCAAAGCTCCATGATAGAAGATTTAGTAGATGTTTGAGCAAATAGAGGTGAGGCAATTCATATTTATGCAAAACGCCATTTGAATGAATCAAAAGAACCAAAGGAATGTTTTGGCGAGTTATTTCACCCATCAATTGCTTTGGTTCTCTAACTATCTACAAAGGACTACAATGGAAATACGTTGTTGATCTAATCCTTCAGTCTTTCACAATTTTAAGATTTGTGTATTCCACTGGTTTTATTAACTGTTAACTGATAGGTCTAATGATCTCCACTGGCCTCTGCTCTGTCCGTTTAGGCTTGTGATGGAGGAACTCAGTGGTGGCATGGAGTGGATTTTATTTTTGAAGGTTATGATTATTTTACTTCTGTTTTATCTACTGTTATTTCTGTTTTCCTGAGTACGGACAGAGCAGCGCAAGATTTCCCTCTATTTAAATCAGATGGTTTGTTAATGTGTTTATATCCTTGTGTTTTACACTCTTGTCACTTTAATGAGAAAGGCAAATCAGCCTCAGGAACATGCCACTGAAATGCCTTAAATTGTACTGTATGTAACAAGAATCCTCCCAATTTTATACAAGGAAATACATTTTCACATATCTATATTTATAGTACACTACTTGGAAGCTTAGATGTCTGAGGTTGATATTTATATACTTGACAAATAAATGAGAAAAAAGCATTCACGTAAACTGAATTTGTAATTAACACCTCTCTAGAAGAATCAATCACGGCAAAGTGAATTCTGTTCTGTTGCAGTGTCCCTCTGACTGATAAGGTGGGTCCACTTCAGTGACATTTCATAAATCAAGCATTTTATTTCTTGAAAATAAGCTCAGTTATGGTTCTGGAGGGTGGGGTATGAACTGGACCAGGCTGGGCACAACCATTGACTGTGTGCCACTCTTAACACAAAACAACCCCAGTACAAGAGGTTAATATGATTCAATTTGCAAAACCTGATCCAACAGATAAGACCAATAGTTGGCTGGCTCCACATTTTAATCATTAAAGATTTCCATATTCAATCTTGTTAAAAGGATTATATATCAAGGGAAAGCAAAGGCTGTGTGCCTCAATCATATGATTCATTACTGATCAAATTTGATTCACCTCTTGAATATTAACCTGGACTTCTTTCAATCCAGTGTAGTGAATTTATTGTGCATGCATATGACATTTTTCCAAAGACAACAATAATTTTGAACCCGTGTCAACCAGAATGAAAGCTTCCTTTATAAAAAGTGCACCTGTGTAAAATTGAGGCCAAGCAAAATATTTTATTTGAAATAGGCAATTTCCACTCAATATAAGAATTGACTCTATTACATAGGGAAGTCCGCTCAGTATTTGTGAACACAAAAAAAACGGTCTGAAAGCCAGAAAGCAGAGGAATAAGATGTAAAATCTGGTGCTTCTCCAGAGACAATGAATGGAGGCTTTGGACACGCACAATGTTTGATTAGTAAAAATAACACTAACATCAATTCTAACAAGAAATATGATGACAATTAACTACAAATTATTTATATTATCATTATTATTAAAGTACATTATCAGGTCTGAACAAGAAAATGAACCCTTGTCCTCATAAAATCCTTCATTATCTTTCCGTATCTTATCGAGAAGCTCCATTTTCAATCTTGATGACATGACAGGTTCAAGTAAGAATGATCTGCATTCTGACCGCGGGAGAAAGTTCCTCATGTTCACAAATGTTGATTGGCCGGTCCAAGACCATAACATATATTAATGTTTAAATTGCGTAGAATTCCCCGGCATTATAAGCATTAGGCCGAGAAGAGGGAGGGTCACGAGGATAGCAAGAGCTCATAATGCCAGGTTATCCATTTCCCTTGACTTATGGAATATATCATAAGTGTTTGTAATTGTGACAACTACAAAAGAAATGACATCTCGTCTTTAAACGTAAATAAATTCCATTGCTCTTTATCTTTCTCATTCCATTCCTCTTTTTCTCTCACTCCACCCATTTCCGTCCCCCTCTTCTCTCAGTCCCACTCCTCCTCATCTCTGTCGGGGTTGTCCTCTCTTGGTGGCTCTTGAAACTGGATGTTGGCCAGCATGTCCCTCATTGCCACCATTAGACGATTCACTTCCTGGTTCAGCTCCCGACCAGCTCGAGCAACTTCCATGTCGTCATCCACCGGCCCCTGTCCAACCTTAACAGCGAAAAACAGACATCAATTCAGCTACACATGCCTAGAATCTAGGTGTTCGCTATGGTGATATTTGGGCTATTCAAACAGGCACTGAGATTAGATTTTTTGGTTTATAATGGCCTTATCTTTATTACATTCCTACCTCTGTGGAATTCACTGCTAGTATTGCACTTGTTCTCCAACATGGCTACCCAAAAATACTACTGCTATTTGACTTAATGTTTTTATTACTTTGACATTTTATTTGATGCATTTTGAGACATTTGGGGATAACAATGTGACAAGTGTCATAATCCTTAAAGATATCACTTTGCCCTGCTCTGTATAGCTCAATGGGAACCAACAGAACACTGTTGGTACCACCATGGTTAGAGGTTTGATTGCCACAAGTACCAAAATAGTTTACAAATAGCACGGTACATACGGTTTGGATAACAGCACCCATCAAATTGCATATTTCATGTGACCATAATTCCTACCAGACAAGCTGAAAAGAAATCTAATTTAAGGCTTTTGTCACAGTTACACATAACCAACTTTAAGAATTTAACGTGTTCACAAAAAAGAGGAGCTTTTGTGATTATTCATAGAAAACGAATGCATCTATAATGACGTTCATTTTCGTGATTTACTTTTAGAACAAATGTGTTTAATTTGAGGATAACTGTATTCTAGGGTCATATTATTTCACACACAAAAAACAACCTACTAGATTATGTTGTTCTCAGACAAATCAGATAACTTGATTTTAACAGTAAAAATCTGGGAGCATCTCTTCCAATATTGTTTTTATTGATGCTATATATCTTCCTCTCAATCACTGGATAACATAATCAAGATGGTTGGAACTGTCCTGCTGGAAAGATGCTTGGGGCCCATTTGTTAAGATGAAGTGTATATTGCTGACCCAGAACATTTTCTATCTGTGGGTGTTCCTGAAATTGTGTCTTAATGTGGTGGCACTTGGTTAGCGCTGCATACCAGTAATGCACTTAAAGACCAAGATTTCATGACACATTAGGAAGGCATTTACAATGCATATGTTTTTCCTCTCTTGTGCCCAAAGAACATCACAGTAAGTTACCCGTACTACCCATTGCCTGAAAACACCACCTGGTGTCCTGCACCCCATCTCTTTTTCTTCCCTTTACTGTATGTAATGTTTCTGTCGGTCTCATAGGGGGGCGGCAGTAGCTCAGGAGGTAGAGCTCCCGTCCCGCAACCGCAAGGTCGGCGGTTCGAGTCCAGCTCCTCCTGGGGATAAATCTGTCGTGGTGTCCTTGAGCAAGACACCTAACCCCAAAATTGCTCCCCGGGCGCCATAATGGCAGCCCTCTGCTCCGGCACCCCCTAGCATGTGTGTGTTGTGCAGTTACTTGTGTGTATCCGGGGGGGATCCGTGATGGGTTAAATGCAGAGAATAAATTTCACTAGGTGTGTGCGGTGCTCTGTGCATGTGTGTGTGACAATAAAAAGGATTATGATTATGATAGTCCATTTGTAGGCTATTAGTGGATGCAAAGTCTGTGGCCTAAATAAACTGCATATATAAAACTCAAACATAAAATATTAGCCTTGCTGTCAATGTTGTCATTGTTGAGTTGTTCAGTGGAAAATGGTGGGACCTTTTATTTTTGTACATGGCCATGTGTTATATGCCTTCACAGCATTTATATATTTTATTTGTCATCCCCTAAAGGGAACTATGGGGATTTCTGAGGGAATGTCTGTATCAGTTGAGGATGTGTGTTCAGGGGCCCTGCTACTAAATGGATGTATGTATGTCTGTCTTTTACTCACAGACAGCGCCACTATCTTGAAACAAAGTAGTCAGATGACTATAATGTCTAGTGTGTGTGTGTGTTATTTATGTATTCATTAAAATATGGACACATTTCAAAGTACGACAACTTGTGCTGTATCGCATTGGCTTGAAACAAATGTACATAATCTAGTTTGGTAGAGAAAGACAAACCAAGTATGTAGCTATCTGATCTATTTGTGTGAGCCAAAGTCTCTTCACCTGTAACTGGCCTAGCGATTTTTCACTCTCTGCTTCATGCACTATATAACCCCCTATCTATTCATCCAATTTGCCAGCCCTATCTACTCTCTTGCTCCATGCAACTCACCTGAAGGTTGAAGTTTGGCAGCAAAGAACGGAAAAACAGCGACAATGTACTCTCATGTACTCTGGAGGCTCCGGCGCGCTGCCTACGCACATGCACAGAATGGCCATACACGCACGCACAGACAGAAATATTATGATTCAAGTGTAAAAGTAAATTGAGGAAATTACGCCCTTTCTTTTGTAAACACAACATCTGCATCTTCTTTTATACAATGTATTAGACAACTGTACAATGACTTTACAATGCAATTTTATGTACCGACGTCTGCAAGTCATCCTTTACCTCTCCGGTCGGGTGTAGGATATCACCGAGTCCAGTGGGGGGAGAGGGTCAAAGCCCATCACGGGCTGAGCGGTCACCTCCTGAGGGGATAAAACAAATATGCAAGATTGGAGAGGCCTCTTGAGAAATGAGATGCATGAATATGCCAGAGCTGATCCTCGTAGTCATCTTCACTTAAGGACCTTAAAACCTTCAATAATTAAAGTGCTACAGTTGCCACTGACTTCATATTCATGCAATTATGACCTTAGCCCACGGTCATATGGGATGCACCTGAGCTCTGCCCCTCTCCCACCAAACTGTGACCAGTAGTGAGACGACCAATAAGTTGTCATTATATGGGCACAATTCAGACCACAAAAAGACAAGATACTTAACTGTGGATCAAGTTACATGTTTGAGGTACAGGTAACTACCAAAATGAGTGTTGGCTTGCCACCTCTTCATGTACCATTACCAGCTGTGGGTTCAAACTAAGGCTGGGGATACACTAGAGGATTTTCGGGCCAAGTTACACCAGATTTGCCCATCCCAACAATCAGAATGGGAAATCCTCATTGCAGGCTTGGTTGGGACTGACAGACAGCACAGATTATCTGATCGTGTGAGGCGTTTAGTCAGCAGGATAATCTCAGTTACATCCTTAAGTGTGTGACACACCATCCTGGCCTAATTGTCTAGTGTGAGCATATTTACGACTGAGAGACGATAAGAAAATCTGTGAAATCCATCATCATGCGTTTTCAAAATCCTTTGAATCCTATGAAAATGTCATAGTAAATAATTGCTGGGTAATATACAGACAAGACAATCCCTCATGAGCTCCATAGCTTTAAACAGTTTTATGCCGGTGTAAATCAGTCCCCGATAAAATGGCTTGAATGAAGCCAACAGGGCTGTGGATGCCAAGGACCAGGATTGAGAATCACTGATCTAATTCAACTAATCGTCTTACTTCTTGGATATACATACAAGGCAAAGATTGCCTTATTTGAATCTGGACCCTTGTTGTTACAACTTAATGAACCATGTTCAGCGGGAAGCACAGTTGCAAGAGGGTGACAGCACAGATATGTTTGCGTGCTTAGAGCCTGGAGATTGAAGCAGAAATATTCTGATCTGTGCCAGTGTTTTGTGAAGAGGAATCAAGTTAAAAAGCTAACTGTGATGCATTGTAACGAAATAATAGGAAGGGTGTAATTTAATTGCGTTGATGTGATCTGAATTAATACATTAGTTTCGTTCTTGGAAGCCTTTCTATCTGAAATGCATTAAGCCGGTGGTTCTCAATCCTGGTCCTCAGGACCCAGAGACCTGCTGGTTTTCATTCTGCCCGTCAAATTAGGGGTCTGGTTTACACCTGGGATGCCAGGTGAATTCAATGACCTAGTCCCGCGGACCACTGCATTATACTATACTTCTATTATCAGATTGGAAGAATAGATAGAGAATTGTCAAGAATTTGATTTGTCAAGAAGAATCAGAATTGGCACTGAAATCTATAAAACCCTACTGATACCCATCACTACTCTAGGATTTATCAGTGATTGCATTGAATGGATTGTGGATGTTGAATTGAGACGGCTGATCATGTCTCTCACTAGAGGCAGAGTGGAGGTGGCTTCTTTGATCTCAGACAGCAGGACGTGGCGATGGATGTTCCGTGGTGCACTCTGGTACCTCTGCTTTCTCCTATGACAGAACAACATGTTAAAGGTGAGGGCCTTGAGAACGATTATCTAGAATAACTACTATTTTTAAAGGAGAGAGGGCAGGCGCAATCCACTTGGTATTATTTTCTATATTGAGATTGTGGAAATGTTGAGGACTAGTGGAGACACAGGAGAGAAAGTTCTGTCAGGAGTCATAAAACATTATAAACATATTTACAGTGTGTTATAGCTATGCTTATAATGTCCTATCAATGTCCTTTCATAGAAAGTGTCACCTAGACTTCATCTTTATATTGCCTTCATAGGTTTTTGAGTAATATTTTCCTTTCAAGAGTTTTCTATCTCTCTTTCTTGCTCATGAACAGGGAGGGGACTCAATATTAGGACATGCAAGTACATTATAAAACACTTATGGATGGTATTTTAGTCCAGTCAATAACGATTCAAATGTACCATAAATATTCACCCTTATTTTAGTGGTCCATAAATGAGTAAGCTCGCTTAATTTAATTTGTTTTAGTTTACTGTTCAATGTCTTCAAACCGAAGAGATGTGGACCAGAGGTAGTAGCGCAGCTCACTGGGATCTTACTTGTTTTGGCAGTCCTCCACCAGAGGGTCTTTGGTATCGACTCGATGCAATACCTCCTTCACACACTCTTCCAGCCAGAGCATTACCACTCCTTCTCTCCACAGGATGTTAGTCCTCCCCACATACACTCCAATCAGCTCAGCCAGGGCTGGGGACTGCCTAGAGAGGGACGCAGAAGGGAGTAAAGGTAGGATGAGTATGCAACGTCGGGAGGGATGGGAGATATGCAGAGCAGAAGAAAGAAAGAGTAAAGGGGGAAAAAATACAGGCTGTTCAGATGTAGTTGTCTTAGTTAAATTGCTATGATATATTGGTACAACAGAGTTGAAGTTCATGGCAGTAAATTCTAGGTTAATTTGATTTGCCTGACTGACCTAGAAAACTGTTTAGATGGGAGAATAAAGGCAGGTTATATTACCCCATCTGACTCTTTGGGCCAAAGAAGGCATGTGAAGAGACTGCGGCATCTGGCTGCACAGTACACAGATCCAATAAAGGCATCAATACTGAAGAAAACACACAAACAGCAAGTGAAAACACACATTTACAACTGGATAAAGGAATCTTAACATGTGAAATGCTTTCCTGCAACGAACTCAAGGTCTACCACAACGTTTTGTGGAAATCTTGTGAAGTGACAGTAGAGTAACCATGTTTAAATGATCACACACTAGTTTGTGCAAGTGTCTGTCTGTCTAACCTCCAGGGAACATGATGAGAGCATTCTGCAGCATCAGGTCAGCCTTGTGTCTATGTTTAGCACTTTCCTCAGGATCCATGTCTTCTTGTTGGCTGAGATGGAAATGGCTAAGTGCAATGGAGAACGCAAAGTTTGGCAGCTGGGACAGATTTCTGTGCTCCTGAGACACAAAAACAAATCCATTCTGTTTTTAAACAGCAAGCTTAGTTTTGACAGAATAACACCACAAAAAAAAACACCTGAAGCAACACAAACACAGACACACATCACCTCCCAGTCCTGGTATAAGCGAAGGAGAGAGTGGTACTCTCTGGAGCGCAGTGTCAGGAAATCGATGAGCAGCAGCATGCAAAGTGGATCAGAGTCTGGGTCCAAACTAATAAAGAGATGGCAGAGAAGACCAAACAAAAGATTACTATAACAAATGCTAGACCAGAAAACAGACAGACCAAATATGTGAATGCAAGTACATTTAAAGCAGCCGAAATGGGTTTTCTCAGGAGGGTGGCTGGCATCTCCCTTAGGGACAAGGTGAGAAGCTCAGTCATCTGTGAGGCCTTGGGATCCCCCAGTCAGAGCTGGTTAATGTGGCCAGGGAAAGGGACGTTTTGGGCCCCCTGCTGGAGCTGCTGCCTCCACGACCCGACTTCGGATAAGCGGTTGAAAATGGATGGAAGTACATTTAAAGCTGGTGTAGGTAGGTTTGATTAGTTAACATTTTGTTTGAAACTTACCAACCGCGGCTTTAACGTATCAAAAGATACCCAAATGATGGTTACAATCTGACTGACAGTGAGACTGGATATCTTTTGGATTCAAAAGACAATAAGTGACAATATAATTACCGGCTCCTTGCTGTAAAACAATGGATTGACAGTATTAAGAGGGTATGCTTCAAGCAGTGTTTCTTATGATTCTGTTATCAATTATCTTGCCATGTTAAGCTGACAATGATTTACACACAAGGCGACAGACGTCAGTGTATTCCTGCACTACTGCTTACAAAAGGACCAGAGCACAGCTGTCATGAGGTCAGGAAGCCAGAGTTTGATGAAAGTCATAGATACACCATGAGCACTACTTAGATAAACTATAACACTCAAGGCTAAGGCAGACTGGTGGGAGTAGTGTATTCAGCAGCCCTGTTAAGTGTGTCTAAAAGCTTTTTGTAATTGGTCTCTCAACCAGCATATCTCGGTAGGTTTTATGTTCTGTAATGAGATCAGGCACTTAAATACCTTTTTCTGGATTTTATGGTCATGCACATTATATATCAGTTGGGACTCCACATATTGTACTGTATGTATTACACTATGCCATTGTTGTACAACTTAATAAATGGCAAAAGTATTTGAACTTCCTGCTAATCTGGTGGTGATTTTGTTTTCAAATATTTCATTGTAAAACTTCTAATATATATCAACTTTAAGACAAAGTCAATAGCATTACATGTGTTTGGGACTTTTAATAGAACTGAATTGAACTCAAAAACACATTCGATTGTGTGGGGTATCTCAATAAACCATCAATGAACCAGCATGTATGTCTTTTCAGAGGGCAGTCCCACTCTGCACTGGGCAAATGGTGATATAACCATATACTTGCCAACCCTCACCATTTTCCCGGGAGACTCCTGATTGTCATGGCCCTGTCCCGGTGTTCTCCTGTGATCTAATTGATCATGATTTTCTCCCATATTTTGATCAAATTTTAAAATCTGCCAATTGAAACTGTTAAAAAGAATAACTATGCTAACTATATAATAACTGTTTCCGAACTGCTTTTAGACAGTTGTACGCATTCCTTCTCCATTATCTGTGTTATTAGTTCAAAGGAGGTTAGAGCCAAACGAACATATACAATTTATAGGCTGATGTGTATATAGACCTTTATGTTTAAATCGTGAAATATGTAATTTTATGAATCTATATATATTTAGAAGATGCAGTTTTCATACTGTATTTTCATTATTTTATACAGGCGGGTGACTTAGCCAATAGACTATCTCTGGACACTTTATTATATTAGCAGTTTATTCTATCTACTTACAATTTTCATTATGCCACGATCACAAAATATGATTACAGTATAATGGACACACGAGAGTGAATACCGGGTCTGAACTCCTTTCCTGGCTGTTTGCCTGCAGAGTGGCAGTCTGAGATAATGGCAGTGTAGTTGATGAGTCTTAGACAGCCTTGTGTCATTTTTGACTAGCGTTGTAATGACTATATCTGAGGTCAAAGCTATGCTATTGGTCAGCTTCTGAATGGAGAAGCCGATGGGGTTGATATATAAATCTCTCATGGAAAACATTACAGTCCTCCATTATATTTTCCCTATTCTCTATAGATTCTCCTTCATAGTTCCCTCGCTTGGCTGTGGGTAACCCTGTGTACCTCAGGATCAGTCTGCAGTACTCCAAAGCTGTCCGCGGGCATCCTCTCTTCTCCAGGAACATCATGTGCTTATAAAGAGACAAATAAAATGCCCTGCAAACAGAGATTATTTAAATTAGCTGTGTGTCGTTCTTTCCTAGAGCATAATGATACAGACAGTGCAGCTGATGTAGGATGGTTACAAAAGACCAACCTGTTCTCTGGTCTGAGAAAATCAAGTCTGCAGATCCCTGAAGTCAGACTGAATAATGGATGAAAACCGCACTCAAAGCTGTACATGGCCCTCTCTGAAAAATAAACAAAACACATGTTTTTTATTTATTTCCACATCAACAGAAAGGTAATCTTGTCCAATCGACTTCCTGATATAAAATATACCTAATTTGAATAAATGCTCCGATTGGTCATCAGGCATACTTAATGAAGTGTCCATGGTCTGTCATATAGTAGTCAGCTGCTTGCCATATTAGCCAAAATCATAATGCTGTATGTATTGTCGAATGTTGCCAGTTTGAACATTTGTTCCGCAAAGATAAAAACATTTGTATCCAGTAGATGGCACAATTAAAGGGTTAGGCTCTCACTCTGTCCTACAAGCTTTGTCTGCACTGCCCATTTTTGGAAGGAGGACTTCAGGAACTGGCATCAAAAAACAACTGGATCTGCTGGTAACTCGTGGATTTACTAGTTTACCAGAGAAATATTGAAGAAAGGAGCGAAACCATTACTTTTTACAGACCAGGGCTGCGTTGTGGAAATGCACAACAGTATTTCATTTAACCGTAAGGCTTGCTGACAAACAAGGACAAATTCAACATAGGCAATTGTTTTGAAGAAACAAAGGCCACTTGCAAACTATCACACAACCATATTTACGAATGAGAGTGAATGTCATGTATGATACACATTAGAGCTGACTGACTACACTGTATGTACGGGAAAAGGGAGTCCCTCCTAGTGCGGAAAAGAACAAACTAATCTGAACCCGGTACTTTTAAGCAACGGGCTATCTGTGGGCCGCAACAATTGGGTCAACTTTACAGGATTAAGCACTCCACTGAGGAGTGACAACTTATTTAGCTGCAGTGTGTATGTGGCCAATGAGTGGTAAATGATGGCAAAAAGCCTAGTTAATGTTGGAAGTGTCCATTATCCAGTTAACGTGTGTAACATTATCGGTTGGGATCTTTCTAGTCTTTAGACCCTCCTGTGTATCTTGTAACAAGCAACCAATACACCGTTGGGAGAAAGCACACCGACCAAACTGAAGCACAACAATGCCTGTGGCACCATACAATGGCTACGTGATCTGCTTAGCTCTTCGGATACGCATGGTGATAATCTTAGACACGTCAAGCACAAGGTTTCCAGAAAATAACTGATTTCATTACTTTAAAGTTGTTTTTCATATCATTTCTGTTCGTTATAAGGATATTGAGAAAAGTCACTTGACACTACTCCATGCACCTTTTTGTTGTATGCTGTAGTTGCACAGCTGAGGAATTTGTTCATTTATTGTATATTGTAATTACCATGGTGAAGAATTTTGCTTATTTATTTATGTTATGTTCTAATTAGACAGTGGAATTATTTTTATGATGTACTTACTGCTTCCCAAATGAGTCTCAGGTTAGAATTCATGTAATCCCTGAAAGTAGCCACTGATGCTCACCAATGAGGTCCCTGGCCATTTCCTGATCCTCCTGTATGCGACAGACATCGGAGAGTTGCAGCAGGGAATCAATGTGATAGGGGTTCATCTGCAGCAGAGCCTAGAGGAACAGAGAAGGAAAGAAGGTGAGGGAGAAAGCGATGGACAAAGAGGTGAATTTAGGATAGAGACAATGTTTTCAATATTATGAATATTAGGGATTGGATATTAATTCAACATAATGGCATCAGCGAATGGGGATCCTTTAAATAAAACAACACAACACATGGGTCATAATACAATATCAATATATTGATCAGGTGGTGAACCTATGAAAGCAACTGTAGAATTATCACTACGGTTGCATGTACAGGGGCGGAGTCCTTGATGAAACTGTCACTGGCCCTTATGTTCTAACTCTCAATGCAAATACGTACTCCGCGCATGAAAAGAGAGAGAATGGCGTGTTCCCACCACGAAAGGATTAGGTGAAGGAGGCACGAGTCGACTATAAACAGGAAGTAATCTCACATTAAAGGAGTGCAGTGGTCGGGGTGGTGGATGGGTTATGCATTTGCCTACAGTTCCGATGATCCAGGCTCAATTCCCAAATCATACCAAGAAGATTTATACCGTGAGGGAACTTTTCATTTGTAGCAAATGTTTTTCTTATTTAACCATCACTAAAGCCTTTACCTAACCAAGCTGTTTTACTTGGCTAAACATAACCGTAACCTTAACACTAACCTTAACCAAAGTAATTTTACTTGCCTAGACTTAATCGTTAGCCAACCTTTAGGTGAAAATGGCGTGTCCAATCCATGCCATTGTCACAGAATCCAATTAATAGTTGAGGAACGTAATCTTCACATAATTTACATGCACAAGACGTAATATGCATTTCAGACTTGGTGCTCATTTCACAAAAATGTACTATGAGATCACGTTGGAACTTTTACCACAATGTTGTTGGGATCCATGGAATCCACAGCATCCAAGAACTTGAACTGTACTTGTTGGTAGTCACGACTATGCTCAAAGGTGAAGTACTGCAGGCCATCCTTTGACTGGAGTAGAGTCATTGAGATTCCTGCAGAGACAGGTCAGGCTGATTTTAAAAAACAAACAAACAGGTAAAGCAACTACTGTGATACAAGGTGAAGGTTTGCTATTTCAGTCCTACTAAGATAATTAAGTACTCTATAAGTACTAGATAAAAAGATGATTCAATAAGGCAATTAATTCCTAAACAAGCCCTAGCAATACATATAATAGAGTAAAAAAATGATAGATCCATGTACAGAAGTTAGAATTCTAAAACCGATAGTTCCAGTTCTCCGCTGTCATGTTCAAAACTATTGTAAAATAGCTAACTCGCACTGCATAACTTTAATTAAAACATGTAAGCTCTAACTGAAGATCACCACTTATACCTGTCTGTGATGCTTAGCAACCATTTTGCTTAGCTACTGTTCCAAGAACTACATTGCCTGCCATAAGAATAACATTTCATTATTATGACTTAATTATTATAAATTAAAAATAAAAGACCACCATTATATACTCGCCTTCGAGTCGTGCCTAACAACGCCTCTTAGCTGTACTAATATCACTATAAAGCATGACTTTTCATGGCTTATGCTTAAATAACAGAATAGATCACAGATTTCTGATTAAAGGTGGATTATGAGCCACCATGCCAGCTGGAGCAATTTTGAAAGTTTCACAATCTGCTGCCTGTGGGTCAACAGGATAATATAGCATTTATAACAGGCCCATGTTCTTCTAGAGTTATTTTCTGAGTGAAAGGCTTAAGACAGCTAATAACTTCATAAATATACTAGTTTTACTTTCGTGCCAGCGATCATTTTGTCAGACCATGTGTCATATTTTTAAATGGTGGATATCTCATTTTGGAATAAAAGTTTTAATTCAACAACTGACAATTAAATAGGCCTATGTAGCATGGAATTTCAGTCAGTTGTTAACAGTCTGTATAGAGATGATCCCGATTAGTGTTTTCATTGTTAAATAAGACAGCAGGAGAAACACAATTAAATTATTCTACCGCATGGATGGATGGATGGATGGATGGATACCGCACACTCAGGGACTTTAGACCAGATGCATTACTTCATTACTTAATGTCTAGCTGGATTAATTTAATGACGCAGCGATTAAGCCAATATTGTGATTTGTCCAAACTTTAGATAAATTACTACTGAGAGATAACAGTGGGGAGCTGTACCCACACACCAAATGATACAGAACATGTCTACAGCATGGAGGTACAGATCTAAAAATACAAGATCAGTATTTATTTGATGTGTTTTTTACTATTTCACTAAAAGTACAGTATGTCAGCTCATAAAATCAGCTGACGACAGTTATCAAAATGTCAAAACTGGCAAAAATGTTATTAATCAGCTAAAAATTAAAACCCTGAATTAACATGGTAAAAAATAGAATTCAAATGACGCTACCTGGTCGGCTGAAGCGAGGCCAGGTGTCTTTAGGAATGGTCATCCAGGTGCTCCGATGAAACTGTCTCTGTCTCTGTCGAGGTCTGTCAAAAAATAACATGTGAACATACATACACAGGGCCTGTCACTTAAACCCAAACAATCATACCGAAATTCCCCTTTACCTTTGATCTCCAAAAACAGCTCGAGCCCCGAAATACCTCTTGAGCTCCATCTCTGGATTCAGATTCCTAATGAATAAATACAGATAAAGGTCTTTCAAATCATGGGATAATCATCAAGGTAATAAAATACAGGTATAGTAAGTACAGAGGATAATATAAATAATACGCTATACAAAACCCTAAACTATAAAACGTTAGTGCCTAGTGGTGTTGAGCATTAGTCCTGTGCAATAAATGGACTCCTGTGTAGATTGAGTCCAATGATATAGTCCAGAGATGTGCAATCTACATGTGCAACAGGTGCAAGACCGTCGTGAGACAGGTTAGTTTTACCCTACTGATGATGTGTTGTTGCAATAGTAATCCTGCTCAGTACGAGAGGAACCGCAGGTTCAGACAATTGGTGTATGTGCTTGACTGAGGAGCCAATGGTGCGAAGCTACCATCTGTGGGATTATGACTGAACGCCTCTAAGTCAGAATCCCCCCTAGACGTAATGATACCGTAGTGCCGTGGATCTTTGGTTGGCCCCGGATAGCCGACTCCGGTCGGTGAGTAGAGCCGTTCGTGACAGGGCTGGGGTGCGGCCGGATGATGGTCGCCCCTCTCCTATTTCGCACCGCATGTTTGTGGAGAACCTGGTGCTAAATC
>OMOT01089027.1:16437-27489 GCA_900312575.1 Acanthochaenus luetkenii | reverse complement strand
AACCCATTTGGCACACTTGGGTACCTTGGGTATCCAAATGGCCAAAATGGAGAGTCCGCCTGGTACTATCATTACTAAAAACCTCTGTAGAACCTATATGCTTTGTTGTATTTCAATGTGCTTTGGTACAGTTGTAGTCAAGGAGTTGCTGAATAGATTCAGTGGCATCTTTCTACATGGGATCATTGCTATCATGGTGTTATCCACAGTTTAATTTAGAAAACACTTTAGGCGAGGATAAAAATCTAAATTTCTCCTTTGGTTTATCTAAGTTTACTCTGGCATACTAACAGTCAGAAGATTACAGATACTGGGAATATATTCTATAAGTTATTGTCTGTCCATAGATGTCAAGGTCATGCATATAGACCTGATAGATGTGGAGCTATTCTTGTTTTAGTTTGGGTATGTTCATTCAGGTGAGCATACCCTCCCAGCACCCTAGGGTGGAAGAGGATTTATGGCTGTTTAAGGAGTTGCTGAGTAGTTTTCTCAATGTAGAACTTGATCATATCCAGAGGGAGGGCGTTTGTATTGCTGTGGCCTATTATACAAGCTGAATACATTTTCGTACCTCATAAAACCTTAGCATTTCATTTTCATGAATGTATTTGCTGTTGCATTGTTTACATCCATTCTGTAGGGCAAACACACTTTCATTTTCATGACTTAGCAAAGCTGTAACAGTACAGATATAGTTGTTTGACTGTAATTAGCTTGTTAGATCCCAAGGGGGAATCCAGTTGACTGATGGTTTGCATCTAAATATAAAGGTACTCAACATATTATTTTTAATTTTCAAATCCAAATAATCCAATCCTTCGTCAAAGAAAGTCAGTTGTATGGTGGTTGTGGTTGCTTGTGCCGTTAATGTTGTTCAGACATACGACCGATATGGAACTTTACCAGTAGCGTTACAAAGTCTTGAGCAGGGAAATTGCCGGAACTGATTGCATGTTACTTAAACACTGGCTCCTATTCACACGTGACCCCTGTGTCGTTACATTAACGGAACAAGGCTGCATGTGTGAAACGGGCTATGGTCAGACCAGACAGGTGATATTGAATTACTTGAAACATCACCCCTGGGTTTAATTCTCACCCTTCTGTGTGGAGTTTGCATGTTCTCCCCGTGTTCGTGTGGGTTTCCTCCAGGTGCTCCGGTTTCCTCCCACAGTCCAAAGACATGCAGGTAAGTTGAATTGGAGAATCTAAATTGCCCGTAGGTGTGAGTGTGACTGTGTTTGTCTGTCTGTGTGTTATCCCTGTGATGGACTGGCGATCTGTCCTGGGTGTTTCCCTGCCTTCCGCCCGATGCATGCTGCGATAGGCTCCAGCCCCCCGTGACCCTAAAATAGGAATAAGCGGGTATAGACGATGGATGGATGGATGGATAGTTATAGTGGTAAATCTGGATTTTAATCTGCAAATTGCAAGCAATGGGTTTTAACAGTGTATCCTTAGCATGGGTCAGATCCTATTTGACAGGAAGAGACCAAATGCTTGATGTAAATGACACTTTGTCCAAAGCCACTGGGATCAGTGTGGAGTCCTCCAGGGAAGTGTTTTGGACCCTCTTCTTTTTTTGCTATATATTAATGACATGAAATCAGCTTGTTTATGCCACCTGTTCCTCTGTGCCGACGATTCAGCGTTACTTATGTAACGTAACAACAAGTCCGTAGTCAAAGATGCTTAGCTCAGAGCTTGCCAATAGTAAGTGGCTGGCCAATAACAAATTGTCTACAGAAGAAAGACCGAATCCATTTTGTTTGGTTCCAGAACTCCCCAGGCTTTACTATTGTAGTAAATAGCTCAATAGTAACAGCAACAAATTCTGTCAATTATCTGAGATTTGTTTTGGACAGGTATACAGTATGTCCGGTGAGAGTATGGCTCTTACTATCATAGAAAATGTTTACCAAAGGATCAAATTCCTGGCAAGAAAGTCAAGATTTTTAGATAGTGACATAATGAAGATTGTAGCACAGCTCTGGTGCAGTGCTATTTTAACGACGCTTGTACATCATGGTTCAATAGTACCCCAAAAGCTCTCACGACCAAGCTCCGAACAGCGCAAAATAAGCTTGTGAGAACAGTGCTAAAACTCTCCCCAGAGTGGAGCAAATTACACTCTTACTAGAACACAAAACCACAAACAATGAAGCCCCAAGGTATCTGACCAGTTGCTTAACAAACATTAAGTTGGGCTGCACCAGAGCCAGAGAAGATGATTAGTATATTTATAGGTATAGGGAATATACTTTTTTATATTCAAGCACTGTTTTATGGAACAGTTTGTCAGGCACATTGAAGTCCATCCATTCAAAATTCTGCTTTAAAACAGCAGTTTATAAATTGATGTTTTTTGGGGGAGCATTGATGGAAGTCAATTAATTATAGAAAATAATGTTGAGACTTCCTTCTTATGTGTTGTTAATACATGAATTCTAAATCTGCATACTGTTAATTTATTAAATGTAATTTATTATTACTGAAATTTGTGTGTAGATGTGTTGTAAACTAGTCATTTTCTGTCTGCTGCCCAACATTCCTGTATATAAGTGGACCACAATGGAAATAAGTCATTGACTTTATTGTGTTTTTATCCTCGATTGTTTTATGTATGTACTGCATTTCTGGGAGATAACATCCTGTGTTTTTTGTGGTAAATATATTTTTTACTTTCAAATTAAATAAATAAATAATAAAAGCACATAAATACATACACATATCATTCTAAAAATTGACCAATCTAGCCCAAATCACAATTCTTATCTGCAGTGCCTCACCTTAATTGAAAAACCTTTTAAACTGCAATCTTTTGTGATCTTGTAATCATAATCTGTTTCTGATGTGATTTCATATTATAGGTTCATAGTCAGAAGAGAGCTATAATCCCTATAATCTTACCTGTATACATCATTTTTCAGTCACCCCTCTTACAATATATGTTGACCTGAAAAAAAGAAAAGAAAAACACACTGAGTACTGCAGCTTTTACACTTTCAGTATTCAATATAATGCATAGACCCTTCTGTTTTATGAATGTGCTATTTATTATCACAGATTGAATTCATTGTGTGTCAGATGTCCAGATCACCATCTATCATCTCTTGTCTATGAACTTTTTTTGAAGGAATCATCTATATTTTTTATGAATTGAAGTAAAACAATTGATGTTATTTACACATGCATTTTCAACATCAGGGGTATATGTGGATATGTAATGGAATACACAGATCTTTGATAAATTCTGAGTTGATTAAATGTTGATCAAGAATATTTATTAGATTGTGTTCCCAGTAATTCAATTAAATGCAAATGCTTTAGCACAATGTGTATATTTAGTTGTCGTATAAGCATAGTATAAAAAGACCTTGTATAACTTACATCAGTTTGATTCTACTTCCTATTATGGCATACAAAATGAGGAACACATACTCCACTGAACTGAGCTCCCTCTTTGTGAACTTTAGTTATGTTACACGTTTACCTTGTGCTATTGGAGCTCCAGTAAGTTTCTATAGACTGAGTGATGGGATTCTGTGTTGTTAATAGTATTACCTTTTAATATTCTTTACTTTTGGGTTTATTGTCTATATTATTATTATTTTGTATATTGTTTGGACCTAAATGTTTTATTCTTTTGTGTCAATACAATAACGAACTAACTAACTATACTATGAATTCTTATCATAAAGATTTATGTTAGGTAAAAAATGTGGGTAAATGCTATTCCAGCAAATAAGAAGGTGGTTAAACTGAGTTTAGGTGGGTGTATCCTCCATGTGGTATTTGAAACTTTACACAAATCCTGACCTTTACATTCCATTGGTTCACTCCAAGTGCCACTGACACATGTTGCATTGCCTCCAGATTTCACCCCTGGTGTGTTGCATTGATATTCTATGACATCCCTGTTCCCATCTCTCTCTCTCTCCACTTTCATGGCCATTGTCTGCTCTTCATCTTTACATTTTTCACAGTACTCTTAAAACATATAAAATATAGTGTTTCTGAGAAATCCACTCATAGACATCTTCTCTTAGACATGCATGAGCATTAAGCTTTCAGTAGTGTTGTTGCACTTAATGTGTTCCTTATTAAAAAAAAGAAGTTACATTAGCTTTTCTTAAATAATGGTATAGGACCTAAAACCAGTTAATCATGGACCCCACACACAAGTACTAGCATGTTTTGACCAGTAATGGTCCCACATCCCACAATGACTGTTGCATTTAGAATGTATTATTTCACATTAATCAATAATATGTGCCTCTGTGTGATATGATGCAAATATGACCATTTACAGTGTATTTCCACTGTGTATTTCTGTGAAATCTGCACGTTGAGAAAATAGGACTTAACGCCAAAACTATCGCCGCATTAACATGGGTGCCGAAAGGAAGCAGGCTATGCTACACAGCCTGTTCTGCTTCTAGTGTGAACAGGACCATACTCCTTGCTTTTATCACTGGGCTTCAATGTAATGTACTGTAACTGGGCCAGAGTGGTTATTTGGCTCCACCCATTGAGGTTTAATTCAATCAGTGAGATTATTTCTACCTCCAGAGCAGCTCTGCCTCCGAGAAATGTATGCATAGCCTAACTGAAACACTTCCAATCTTCTGGACTTTTGTTTCATGATGCTGGTGTGAAATGCTTTTGTATATTGTCAATACGTACGTATACACTTCAGGTTCTTTTTTTCCCATTCACCATCTTTGCATCTGATCGTGCCCCCTCCCTCCATTGCATAATTATCACGGCACTGATATGTTACTTGAGTTTCAGATAAGTATTTCTTCAGATAAAAAGTTGCAACAATTGCATGCTCAACTTTAGGTGGGGGATTGCAGGGCTTGGCAATAGCTGCAAGAGATGAAAATAGATATAAGGTTATATATACCTTGTAATATATATGCTTTTTATCAACATGAAGTAAAATTAGATGAAGGGTGACTCACGTCTACAGATCATTGAGGGCGAGTTTAGGTCCCATCTTCCGTTCAGACAGATTATTTGGTCAACGCTAGGGGAGTATCCTTCATTGCAATTAATTTGTATGGATTCTTCCACTCCATAGTCACGATTTGAAGGTTTCATTATCACTGCATGAGGAATCTCTGGAATTTCCCCACATTTCCTCTTATCTAGGGTGCATATAATTATAAATAATTAGGTTGTTATATCATGGCAAACAAGACAGGTTAGCAACAACATTGGTTGTAAATTATTGTAAATTAATGTAAGATATTGTAAATTATTTCATTCCTCAACTAAAAGACTAACCAGGGACAAGGGTGGCAAATTAACTTTAGAAACATGCAGTGCATCTGTTTTTTGTTTTTTACCTGTAAAAAAAAAAATCTGCATGGTCCCTTGGACAGATAAACCAATAAAGAAAGCAATAAAGAAATGAAATCGAAATATATTTTTTTACTTTTCAAAATGTTGTCAGAATCTGCACAGCAAAAACAAAACGCAGACATCACTGTCAGTGAGACAATGAAAACAGAAGTCAAAATGAACAGATAGAAATAAGATTAGAAAAAAGACAGCAGTTTAAAGAATCAAGATGAGCATAAATAAATTCATATCTAATTCCATCATAAATATAAATGTGCAAGTATAGAAAATATATAAACATTGGCTGTGGCTGGTATAAGAATATTGATTCTTCTAGCCACATTGCCAACCAGTGTGTTTAACTATTCTGACTGCTAAATAATTCAAGGTGCTATGTGTAGCATTTTAACATCAATAAGTCATTACCACGTTCATTTTGAGACATTAGTATAATTAGTAAAAAAATTATAATAATTGAGACCATCACCAAGAAGATTTAACAGCCTCTACACTGCATTTTACATTGTGTGCCACCGGGTCGTATTTGGTGAGAAATCTGCTCCATTGCTTTACAGCACAAAACAGGAAGAGGCCTCTGTTCTTCCAGAGCAAACAAAGCTTAAGCTTGTAGTTTCTGGCAACAGCAGATGGTGGACGGAGTGAAAGGCCGAATGAAAAATAACTTCCAACATGTTTATCCTCTTCAGTAAAGACAAAGACATAACAAACACCAAGGCAAGGGGACAAGTATCAGCATCCTCTTTGTAACAGGAAGCAACAGGGCTTATGGTAAATGTGGTCTTAATTTTGAGAAACACCAACACTAACAATACCAGTGGCAACCAATCATCTCCACCATGGTATCACAATTCATTTGACAATGATACATGTTTAAAAATGTCACACATAGCACCTTGAAGCTCCATCAAGTAATTATTGGTCCACACTGTGGCCAGTTTACAGCAGACATGAAAGAACCATTACCAATGCACCGTAGAGGTCCAGCCAACACTCCATCGTAACATTTGGCTTCAGCCCACCAGCCTTTGGTGAAAAGCTTATAATCTTCATGGCAAGAGTAGTAGAACGACCCATTGTAAGGTCCAACTGCAAATCCATTTTCGATTGCAGGTTTCGAACATGTTTTGTAGTCTATGAAAAGAAAAGAAATATGGAAAAAATATTACATCCAAATATCATAATTTCAAAGAAAACAACACAGTTCTACAACAGTAACAACAAGAACACAGTTCTCTTTCTTCAAGGCTGTAATACTGGAGACTCATCTTATACAAACTGATCTTGAAACCACATTTTGTGCCCTGTTCATAGGTATGATTTTGCGTTTCTGTCGGCTTGTCAGTATATTGACACAAGAATATCTAAGCTGTCAGTACTGCATAGTGTCTGCAAAATATAAAGTCATTTACATCAGCTAACTAGGTCATATGTTTCTTCATTGTTTTTAGAAAATGGAACCAGACACTGACGTAACAACAAAAATACTAAATAATAATTTGCAGATTTTGCAGTTGTTTAGAGATGCAGTGCGGTACATTTAGTTCCTGGACAAGGAATTTGAATATACAATATGTTAGTTTGTTGTAATAAGAGGAACTACAATGACAACCATCCAATATCACATTTTCAGTATTCAGCGGCATCTAAATTATAAATGTGATCACTCTATATATGATACTTAATTAAATTAATTAAATAATAAGACAAAAGACCCACTGTCTGTGGGAATCATCTGAACAATCACAGTAAAACACAACGATCTCAACAAAAGCTCATGCAGTTCTGTACCTTTGCATACCAGTGACTCGTCCCATGTTCCATCATCTTTGCAGGTAGCCTCTTTGAAGGTCTGACTTTTGGTAACGATCCAGAACGTCTCCGCACATGTGACTTTTACTGTGTCACCAGGTGAAAACACGCTTCTGGAGTCGGGTTCATAACTAGTTCCCGTTATTGGCGGCAGTGTCAGGCTACATGTTATAGCTGCATTTGTTGGGAATTTAAATGTATAATGTGTTAGTTTGTTGTAATAAGAGGAACTACCATGACAACCATCCAATATCACACTTTCAGTATTCAGCGAGATCTAAATGATTAACTGGATCACTCTATAAATGATACTTAATAAATGACGCGTTGTCTATAGACTTTCCATTATAACAATCACTGGTGCTGTACATTTGACATCTGTTGAAGAATACGCAAACACATACACACACACACACAAAACATGACATTTGTTCGTGAAGAGGCAGATGAGCCTTTAATTAGTTCCTTTGAGAGCAAAAACCAATGGGAGTGTTTGAAAATATTGTCAAGGATTACGTAATATAAATATGGATTCAGATGTAAAGAACATCCAGATGTTTCATTTGATTAATTGCAAATGTTCCATCCCAGTTCCCCCCAAAATAGGTACTTTGAATAAATATATACTCGAGTAAAGTATTTGAGGAAAATCGTCAGATTATTTCTCAGCCCTTGAATACAGTACCTTCACACAGGGGGTTTGGCATCCATCCGTCAGTTGTGCATGTTGCCTGATGCTTGCCATCCTTATTTTTGTATCCTGTTTTACAGGTATATAGCTGTGTTTCCCTCAACCTCCTTGTCCAGTCATTTCTTTGGGGATTGTTAATCAGGTTGTATCCATGTGGTACGTTGCACTTTTTTTCTAAGGTTATAGAGAAAGGTGTATTGGTTGTGTGAAACAATTGAAGTGAATGGACAGGACACCCTACATAGAGAACAGATCTGCAGCTACTTCGCTGTCCAACCAAGGTGCTTCAACAAAAGCATGAACCAGAAGAAAAGAAAATGTCCAGCAATACTTGGAACACATTGGTTTAAATAAAGGACTAGGCATTGTCTTTTCTTCTGGGACAGGAGACAATCAAAGGGGAAACAATTCAACAATCCTTTGCACTGTTGATCAAAAATACAAATTACTACCTCCCACATCCTACTGCATCTGAACAATTAGTACGGATGAAATGCATTATTTTATCTTAGCATACATACTGTACTACAATTTACATAGTGGATGATTACATAGGGTTACCAAACTTACATTTATTGCATGTTGTGTGTCCTTACCTCTACAGCTCTGAATCCCAGTCCAACCATTTGACTGACAGGTCATAATAAAACTTCCTTCATACTCATTTGTGCAGGTATACTGGACCCATTCACCGTTCTTGTATTGCGACTTTTCAGTACCGATAATTACAGTATTTGGGATAACTCGTTTGTCGCATGTTATCTCTGAAATAAATGAAATGCAATTATGAAGCATTCTACACTCTGACTGGCTGGTGATAATCACAGCAATATGATACAGGGCTTCCATATTACATGTGGAGTTAGTTCTTTCATTTGAAAATGGAAAACAAAGTGGTACATTTTTGATTATTTTTCTTTCAATTAACTAATCGGCTACATGTCATATTACAAGGTATCGTCTTAATAAATTAGTCTGACAATCCAATGTGTTGGCAAAGGACCCATTGGATATTTATTGTTTGCTGTTGTGGCTCAACAACACATTCAGCTACCTTGATCAGTTGTTCCCTCTCTTCTACACCCCGCCCACACCAAAAAGATTAGAATGAATTTAAAAAAAATGGAATTAATAAAAAAGAGATTTGCATGTATGAAAAAAGATTTGAATTAATGAAGAAAATTGCATTAGTGAAAAAAAGACATTGTGAAAGTGAAAGGAGAATAATTAAATACTGAAAAACCTTTCTCGTTTTGAAAACCTTTTTTTTTTCATTTTCAAAATAAGATACAAATGTAACTATATAACAGCAATTGTAACAAATACAATGTCCACTTCCAAATACCTTGACACAGTGGGTTTGGTTGCCACCCATTCCTTGTGCATGTGGCCAGGTTCCTGCCATGCGTGGTTTTGTAGCCTGTTCTACATCTGTAACTTACAGTATCATCAATTTTCTTTTGCCAATGACTCCAGTAATCCACATGTGCATCTTGTGGATTGTTACATATGACCTCTAATAAGAAAGAAAAAAAGACTTATGTCTGTGGCAATTATCTGAAGTAAATCAAGATCAGAATAATAATCATCGGAGTTGTTGAACAATCACAGTAAAACACAACGATCTCAACAAAAGCTCATGCAGTTCTGTACCTTTGCATACCGGTGACTCGTCCCATGTTCCATCATCTTTACAGGTAGCCTCTTTGAAGGTTTGCCTTTTGATAACAATCCAGAACGTCGAGGCACATGTGACCTTTACTGTGTCACCAGGTAAAAACACGTTTCTGGAGGCGGGTTCATAACTGGTTCCCCTCATTGGCGGCAGTGTCAGTCTACATTTTATTACTGCATTTGTTGGGAATTGAAATGTATAATATGTTGGTTTGTTGTAATAAGAGGAACTACCATGACAACCATCCAATATCACACTTTCAGTATTCAGCAAGATCTAAATGATAAACTGGATCACTCTATATATAATACTATATATGATACTGAAAATATACATAAAAATAAATGATGCGTTGTCTATAGACTTTCCATTATAACAAGGCCTTTCCTTTGTGTTGCTTCAAATGGATCTTTGTTGTTCGGTTTGTTTTACCTGTTTTACATACTTACTTTCACACAGAGGTGTAGGGCTCCACTCGGCTCTGAGGCCTATTTTTGTGCATCTTGGAGGTGTATTTTCAGTAGCTATGTACTTGTCATTGCATCCAAAATGCAGGATTTCATTTTGTTTGTACTCATTGATATTGCCAAGCACTTGACCATTTTCAATCACTGGTGGTGTACATTTTACATCTGTTGAAGAATACACACACACAAAATATGACAAGAGGCAGATTAATTGTGACCTTTGATTAGTTCCTTTGAGAGCAAAAACCAATCGGAATGTTTGAAAATATTGTTAAGGATTATGTAATATAAATCTGGATCCAGATGTAAAGGACCTCCAGATGTTGAATTCTATTAATTGAAAATTTGTAAGTTTACAATGTTCACAAACAATACAAGTAGGGGAAAAAAAGAAAAAGAATAGCTTCAAAATGTAAAACTTGTGAAACACATGCTGTCATTATTTGTATTAATAGCTTTATCAACCAATTGTAGAATGAAAAGGCACTTGACCCTTAAGACACTGAGGGCCGGATCTACTAAAGGTTTGTGTGTGTAAAAACGTGTGCAACTCATAGCACATGCAAATAAATGTACAAACTCATCTACTAACAGCACTGAGGACTGCGTCTTTCAAATGTACAAAATAACATGTCTTATCCTGTTAGTACTTTTTCCTCAATGAATATGCAAGATGGGGCGTTTACACGGTATTTTGCACAATACTGGGAGGAGAAAATGTAAATAGATTAATGCAGCAGTGTGATCTATCAAACCTCAATGCAATTTATTTGATGGAGATTGCATCTTTATTTGATAAGTTTCAAGAGAAGGTACAAACGCCCTGCATGTGTAAATAAATCAATATTTATTGAAAGAAGATGAATTAAATCACTTTCAAAATTCTAAACATATTATTACCCAACGAAATACTCAGTCTCAATCATTTCTAATTGTGTGAAGCTCCGCAAAATTCTCAAAAACACATTACTGCAGTCACTAAACAATCTATTACAGCTCTAACATTTATTGTAGCCTATTTTAACCTTCTAATTCTA
>OMOT01089027.1:3081-16417 GCA_900312575.1 Acanthochaenus luetkenii | reverse complement strand
GCATCAATACCAAATGAGTAGTATGTGAGTATCGAAGTATCGATACCGGTTTAGATCAGCCCATCCCTAGTGGATAGTCCTTTCTTAAGTTGGCCGCATCATCAGCAGATGGTTACTGTAAAATGATGACGCCCTGCATGTGTAAAGAAATCACTTCCAAAATTCAAAATATATTATTACCCAACAAAATACTCTCAATCATTTATAATTGTGTGAAGCTCCGCAAAATTCTCAAAAACACATTACTGCAGTCACTAAACAATCTATTACAGCTCTAACATTTATTGTAGCCTATTTTAACCTTCTAATTCTAATTCTTAAGGCTCAAATTTCATTTTGCGCTTGTGGTTCTGTTGCCTGTCCAAACTCTTAATGGTGCTAACCATTAAACACGCAAAACCCCATTTAAATACCGCTGTCTCCACCACGTTTGTACCTGTTGTCATTTACGCAGTCATTCTTAGTAAATATTAGTAAAAACATTATTTTCTACAATGGACATATTTTCCTTGTGATTTGTCAAATCACATCTCCATTAAGAATCAATTGGGTTAAAGCACGTGGATTTGAGTCCAGCTCACAACTTACTGTATATTGCAGGTCTTCCCCTCTTGACTATGTTTCCTGTCTCTCTACAGTGTTCAGTGCTATTTCATACAGCAGAACTGACTAAATGAGCTTAAAAAAGAATGAGCAAATTGAGTGGAATTCCCCTGAACAACCCCACCACCATTTGATTGATGTTTTGAACTAATGGTTTTGAACTAGTACAACTAGATAGGTAATTGTTTTTGAAGAAAATGCTGAAAAAGCAATGGTCTGCTTGACTATGTGGTCTCCAGATGGTTTCTAGTGGTTGTTACAGTGTTACTAGGTGGTCCTTAGGTGATTACTAGCAGTTGCTAGGGTATTGTATGTAGAGTATGTGTGTGTGTGTGTGTGTGTGTCCTCTGTCCTTTCAACTCCCTCTTTAAAACTGTCCTTTCTCCCCTCCTCTTGCTCTCTCTCTTTTCATTTACCGCAGCCTACAGTACCTTTGCATGATGGAGCTTGGCCACTCCACTCTCCTTCTTCATTACAGTAGATCTCTGACAACCCGTCTATGACCAAAGAGCTTGTCTTGCAGCTGAATCGGAGTACATTGCCGTAGGTTGCCTCCACGGGGTCCCCAATCACCTGGACATTGTCTTTCACATAAATCACTGGGCATTGTCGGGCTACAACGAGAAAATAGATGCAAAATAACAACTTGCACGAACAATTACGTCTCAAGGGGATTAAAATATAAACATTTAACAAAGCAGTCAGAGGACTGGAATCCCCTGTGCCGGCCTGAGCCTGATTCAAGGCCATGGATACATTTTTACCCGCCAAGCCGGCCGAGCATTATTTTTGGTTTCGATGCTCTATCTGCAACATTTGCAAGATATCTTGGTGGATGAAACAAACACAGAAACAGACACAAGGAGTGATATCTCCACCTATGTGGGAGGAGAGGAGTGAATAAGATCCTTTACTTTCAGCTCTTACCCTCACAGAAAGGGACAACACCATCCCAACCCTCTGCCATGCAACGCCGGTGGTTTGTCCTACTGACCATTTGGTAGCTGAAAAGAACATGGGAAATTGAATAGTAATACATAATAATGAATGAAAGTTGCATTGCTCATTATGCAGAAAGAACTTCAGAGACACATAATAAACAACAAGGCAAATATGTTATCATAAATAAATTATTTTCATACCCTTTATGGCACGTGAATACAACTTCTGACCCAAAGACAAAATCGTCTCCCTTCTCCAGGTGAAATTCTGCAAACTGGGCATCGCCAGGGTGACCACATGATTTTGCTGAAAACAATAAGCATGAGAGATAGGATGGATGAATATACCAGCTATAAATCTAACCTTGCACACAGAAAAACTAAATAACCCTTTTACCATCCTAACACTGTATGTGATACAGTATATGATCAACACTGATGTCATTTTTGTCTTTATTGGATAGTACAAAGTAAAGAGTGACAGGAAAGACTGGGAAGCCATGTGACAAAGATCCCAAGCTGGATTTAAACCCAGGACGTTGTGTTTATATGGTACGCACCTTAGACCACTGAGCCCCGTTATGCCATTTTTAATACCACAAAGGCAACATTGTATTAAAAGTTGTTGATCTTTCTTTGTGTGATCCTTTTGATTAGAACATATATTGGCCAACTTCCAACGATGTAGGCAGGTGGGCATTTAATTTAAACATGTTACAATAAAAATAAAGTTTCACGTGTTTAAGTAATGTGCACTCATTCAAAGCATATGGCACCATCTCTATTCAACAGAATACATTGGTAAAGCACTATCGTTGAATATTATGCATACTACTGCTTACCACTTATATTATAATGATATAATGACTACATATTCATTTCCAAACAGTATAAGATGGTAACTTACGTTGACATTTACTCCCATGAGACTGCCATTTACCCTCTGTACACGTTAATTTGAAAAATCCAGTGAAGCCAACATTGCAGCCCACTCTGACTTGTCTTCCAGGACCGTAGGTGGCTGCCAGGTTAGTTGTGTCAAAATTAGAATCGTATCGGGGATCGTTTAAAAACTGTTCAAGTGTACAAGCTGAGGGAAAACAATAAACACAAATAAATATAAATGACATTGCGTGTTCATTTGGCAGATCACCATAGACAACTTCATGTTACAGCTTATATGAAACAAAATGTTTCAGATACAGTATTATCACTTTCATTCATGTACTTTCCCAACAACAATGACAACAAAAACATCTGAAAAATGTAAGAATGATAAATAACTATAATGGGAAAACATAATATTAATTTAAAAAAAAACATCAATACAAATGACTTAAATTGAATTATGAATGTAACTATTTGTTTAAGAGTATATAGTCTTACCATCACTTTTCACCAAGGTCAGTGTCTGCATCCACAAAAATAGGACACAGCTTTGAGTTATTACATGCATTTTATCTGCATTAGCCTAAGCAGATGGATAGAACTTGAATCTTGAGACCGAAACACTATTGTGCACAGCAAGAGCAGTGGATCTTGCAGGGAAAATAATTGCTCAATGATTTACACAAGTCTGTTCCAGTCAGCCAACACAATCTCAGGCTACCAGGGTAGAGATCAAATGAGGAAGTGGCCACACATATAAGCCTTATATGTCACACTGGATCCATAACAGAAGCTTGATGGAAAAGCAAGCAGCTTGGAGTGGCGTGTCTTGCACATATTGCTACACATAAGATTGGTTCATGATACAACAACAGCTAATGGGATAATGGAAATGACAAAACAAAATAACAAAATAACCAGACAGAGAGGTACTAGTCTAATACACCAGACTTCTTTTCTTGAAAGGGTAAATGTTTTTTCCACTGGTGTATGACTGCAATGTAATTAGTGTTTCAAGGGTTTCATGCCCCTGTGTAGTTAGGTTTTGACATCTTTATTAGTTTTTCAGTGACTAAGCAGAGTATTCCTGTAAAGGTTTATTTGTTTTCCCCCCCCTTCTGGTAATCATTTGCAGCAATCAATTGAGCAAACAAAATAGGATGAATTTATCCAAAAGCTAGCGCAGCTCTCCCCATGCAGAGTCCAATGAAAAGAAAATGAATGAACCTCGTACGGGTGGGGCCAGCTGCCAAATAGGCTGGGAGCCAAAGAAATCTAGCGACTGACCACTAGTTAAAACTAATAATAATAAAAACATAGCTGTTGAGCAATGTGGGGTCTGCCATTAATTCTCAATATGGCTTCATATCAGTTGCATTCGATTGATTGTTGTCAACAGAAGTTAGTGTGTCTGTGTCGTTGAAAAAACCCAGTTTGATGAAACTCATCCGTCAAAACATTTGTCACAAATGTGTGATAAGTGATAAGAAACTATTGTAATATTTCATCAACAGCTGATATCTGCACTAAGATAGATACCAAGAAGAGACTGAGACTGATGTTCACAGCTGACATTTTGCTTCCTGCATTCCACATTTTTCACAGGTAATAAAGTATACATTAAGTAAAGCATTTCGCCTTGACATATCGAGTTAATTTGGTTACATCAGAGTGCTGTATTCTTAAATTACTGTTGACTGTTTTGAGGACTGTGAGAGCGTTGTGTGATTTGTTTGTTGTCTGGACTCTTCTACTCTGTCAGCAGTGACAGAGCAGAAAGGCAGACAGTGTGTCGAAAGAGAGAAAGAAAAAATATGGTCATGGGTTTTAACAACAAGGGTTTTCGAAGGCCAATACCGATATTGTTAGACAGAAGTCACTGATAGCAGATAGTTTGTTTGCTGATATTCAATATCTTTAAACTTGAACATTTCCAAGTATTCAGTGTTTCCCCCAGAATTGTATTCATGCCAAGGTAGAAAAGCCTCTGAAGCAGCATTTATACCATCATGGGACACTAAAACTCTCCACTGAAACACAGACTAATCAAATTATTTTAGGGTTAGCAGCCCTTTAAGGCAGGGTGTAGAGGCTAGAGGTTGGTAGAGGTTTGGGTTGTGTAGTTACCTTGCCATGATGTAACTCCAAATATTGGAGAGATATCTTCAATAGTTGCTCCGGAGAGTAAAACATGATAATTCAAAATCGTGTTTATTTCTCTCCACATACACATACATGACACGGAGAAACAGGTCTCAAAGTCACACTTTAAGCACACAAACAAACGAGAACAAAGCAGATTCTGCAAATGTATAAAATAACAAAACCCGGTTCAGCTTTTTTGGGAAATAAAAACGTCAACTTCGTGTTGATTTTACTATTTGAATTAGGAAGAAGAGCCGGTAGGTAGCTTCCGAGACCGAATCACTGTGTATGTTATTGGTTCAGGAGTGGGTGTGGACATTTGGACCAATCAGGTCGTTTATTGTACACGCAATAACAAACATGGTGATTCTGTCTCGGATCTTCTTCCTAATTCAAAAATAGTGAAATCAACACGACATTTTCATTTGCAAAAAAAGCGGAGCTGGGTTTTGTTATTTTATACATTTTCAGATTCCGCTTTGTTCTCATTTGTTTGTGTGCTAAAAGTGTGACTTTGAGACCTGTTTCTCCGTGTCATGTGTGTGTAGGGGGAGAGAAATCAACACTATCTTGGATTATCAAGTTTTGCTATTGAAGATATCTTGCCAATATTTGGAGCTACATCATGGTAAGGTAACTACACAACCCAAACCTCTACCAAATGTTAATGATGCTTTAAATATCAGCATTATCCATCTTAACACTGATGCATACATGCTTCCTGTTTGCATTAAACAGCAATAGTTGCTCGAATCTGGTTTATGAAATCAATCAATTTCAATGAGACAGGCAGGCAGACATGCAGAGGGGAGGCAGACATTAGGAGATTTTATTATACATTATCTGGCAATTTATGACACTAATTATTTATATTACATTTTCGACTCACTTAGAGGGATATTTTATTACATTTTGACCCAAAATAAATTGGACAGGAAAATACTGTATTAAAATACTGTATATCCTAGAGTACATAGCCATTATTACATGTTATCCACCATGACTGATCTGTATGTTTTATTCTGATATGTATGCCTTAAAACCGTATTTATTTTCTATTGTCCCATATGTGTCTCTGAAAATATAATTGCATACACAAGATAATGGGTAGAAATGTATTTTCATTACAGCCACCAATTCATTTATCTGTTTATTCACTACGACATGCAGTCACAGTCAAACCTTTCATGTTAAAGCGACAATTACTGTGCAAACCATGGGGTTGCATGATGTGCTTTTCTATGTGACCATTATTTTACTTTAAAAAATAATGATTAGACTTTAGCGAAACACATTTGCATAAACATAAATGTACACTATCGCATTACTTTCTAAATGCATGAAATGTAAATGTAAGAATGTGCTTGGCAAATGGAGGATTGGTCTTAGAGGAAGATTTATTGACAAAAACGCTGCTGCTAAACCACACAGGTCATCCCAGCCATGACATTATTTTCACATACATATGACATTCATTTGGCAATCAGTATGTTTTTAGAGAACTTCTCTGCAACCTCTTCATTTTTCTCCACTAGAGGACAGAAGCGATCCGTAAGGGTGGCAGAGCAGCAAACTGATTAGATTTTGTTACATTTCTTTTTTTAAAACCCACAAGAAACAATAGTAACACTTTAGATTACAGATGTCCCATTAGTGATTTCCCATGGTTAGATGGGAACAACAATTGACACCGGCTGGTTTTGTTGCTTCCAGTAGCCCTAATATTGACCTGACAACTGAATATTTTCTGCTGAGATTGTTTTGGCTGCACCTTGAGAAAAAGAAAGAATTGGAAATGAAGACCTGACTATTTTGGCCATTTCTGTCTTCTGTCTTTGCTATCTTTACTTATTGTGGATTTCAGCTACACACTGTTACTTAGAAAGCTGGCAAAATGGGCTAACACCAAGGTAAAATAAACAACTAACAACTTTTCTTGTGGAAGGTTCCCCTTTCCTGTTGAATTCTTCCTTCCAAATATAATAAGCACTATACAGGTTAAGCCTTTAAATAATAGCTTCCGTATTTATGCAATTTGGGTGTAATTAGACTTAAACAAAATATAACGAAAAGGGAGAAAAGGCACTGTTTTTACTAATATAAGCAATGGTTTATTATATAAGGTAAATACACATCCAACCTGGATATTGCATTTTTGAATTCAACTCAAATATTCAGTCCAGGTCAGATGAAAGGTATACCTTTTTGTATCTGTAATCCAGAGCAAACATTGTAATGCTGTTGGTGAGCAGGGTTTCTTACTGGATCGGTTTGAGGTTGTTACTGAAGCAGTTAGCGTGTTGTCTTTGGCTGCTACGGCAATCCTGGCCTGTTTATTCAGCAGGATGAGCATCATGTTTAAGCCCACAGCATACAGCCCTCCCTGAGGATTTCAGCTTAATGCTAATGATATACAGTAAGTCGACACATTTATTCACAGGTTAATGAACTGGGTGTGTTTCAGCCGACCAAGAGATTTCCTGTTAAACACGGCAAAGGCTGATCTGTGAAGATGACAGACGAGTCACAATGAGCTGTCATTGGTTTTCTTCCGAGTCAATATGCATTTACATTGCTGTGCTTTTCTGGCTTTGATCCTTATGTTTCCTACAGTGGACTGAGAAGAACACATGGCTGACCGACTCAGCCGATCCATCTCTCCTCCGCTGCTCAGCCTCCTGCAGCTCCTCGCTTACAAAGAAATAATGAATGATTCAGAGTGATGAAATAGGAGGTCACTGCCGAGTTCAGCCCCTTGTTTCAAAAAGCCCAAATGCGGCCCATCAAGGCACAGGGAACATTAATTATTCAAAAGCTGTAGACAGACGGAGCAGCACCTTCACCATCACGGTAAGTGGTGATAAATAACTTGAGGATATGTGATGAGACAGATGTCAATTGAGGGAGAAGATAGGTAGGATCGCTCTGCATACAACCACAGCCGAAGCAGTGTTGACTCTACACCAACATATTTGTACCAGGGTTAGACTGATGTATCGGTTCGCCGATAAAAACTATCTGGAAAACCTGCCATGACATTTTATTTTATTTGCAATTTTTAGTTACTCCTTTAATTGTTCAATTCAGATTTGGGTGAAATTGATTCTTCATTTAAAAGCCAAATATATCCCAGTTTCCCTGCCATTGAATATGTTGGGTGCCCTGCCTTAAAGAGCAGCTAACCCTAAATTAATTTAATTAGTCTGGGTTTCATTGGACAGTTTTATTGTCCCACGATGGTCTAAATACTGTTTCAGAGGCTTTTCCAAATGTTAACATGAAAATGTTCCAAGTTAAAGATATTGAATATTGGCACAAAATATCGTCTACCAGTGACTTCTGTATAAAAATATCAGTATCAGATTAAAAAATCCCATGTATCGTCCTACAGTGTCTTGTAAGGTTGCAGATGCCATCATTGATTGTCTTACATTTTCATTGGCTGGCTGGACGAATATATGGTGCGATCCGAGGTAGGAAATCAAAATGCTGCCCCTCATCCATCTCTCTCATCTGTCTAACTAGGAAGTATTCGCCTTGTTCCTCCCTAGTCTGGTTTATCGGGCATACCGACCACAATCTTTTTCTTTCTGTCTGACCAGTAAAAGTAATTTCAGCAGCATTCCAGAAACAACTAACTAAATGAAGTAATATGATTCCCTATTGACAATTTTCACATAAAATGAATTGAAAATGTTAGACGTGTGTTATTTTTACTGTAGTAAGTTCATTTTTGGAAAACTGTCTTGAACCTGGGACTTACGATCGCCATTAATTTAGCATATGTTAGGGAAGTTTCGTTCTTCTTTATCTTTGCTGATGTTGTGAGATTTCCTACCCCGCCTAAGGAACCGCTGTATGCTTCCTTCAAATTCGCCCAAAAGAAGGAACCTTAAAAGGATGCTTTGTATGTGTCCTTCCTAAATGAGACCTATAACTTGAAAACTGTAATCATTTAACAATACAGCATGCCAAGCTCATGTAATCAAATGAACTTTATGTATCAATGCTAAATACGTTGACAAATGGTAACTCTGTGTCACTTTTCCAGCCTGTCAATATTAATTTTTGGCATGAAAATTGTCACATTTCAATATATTTATTATCTGCACAAAATCTTGGCCATCAATGACTTCAGTCTATAAATATCAGTATCGGTGTCAGCCCTCAAAAGCACAAATCGGCCCCACCCTATTTTGTACCTACTAAAAGTCTAAATCTTTTGGCAGATATAATCTGCGTCTCTACTGGGGACCAGAGTAGCAGGGGTGACGATCAGAGGGCTGACAGAATAAGCAAAATGGAAAACATTTTGACGTCCATGAGCTGGACCACCACCTGGGTCCTGACTGCTTCTCTGGAAGGCCAGGCTGTCAACCTATCACTTATGAAGATGCTGCATTACAGCTATGCACCCTTGAGCAAGTCACTCAGGCCTCATTATTCAGAATGCATTCACTGTTTGCTGTGTGACTGGGTTGGCTGCATGTCTTGAAAACCATGCACAGTTTGTGTGCTGCATCTGTATGATAACCTCTATAATATCCTGTCTGAAAAATCACCAAACACCTGTGGGCTCATACTGGGCAATACAGACTGGTTGTGGACTGCACTGAATAGTAGCACTTATACTGGAAGAACACTGGTAAAGCTGCATCTGAAGTAATCCGGTTTCACTGATAATTGTGAGCAATTTACATACTCTTCTGCTTTCTTTCAGTGGACTGTAACTATGTTTTAATGCAGCAATATTTTATCAGTGGCAAAGCAGTTGGCAGCATGACACTGGAGAATAAAACACCGAGCTGGAATTAGTTATTGATTATTACTGTCTGAGTCTAACTGTAGAATTATTGTCCTTAGGGAAAAGTGAAGAATGAGAAAGTGAGGATTTGTTTTGGGGGTGGGGACCTAAGTTTAATTTAAGAAAAACAACATATACTGCATCAGTGGAACTGGGAGCTGTTAAAAGTGACAAAACTGTAGAGGACTGATGTTATGTAGCTTGAAAGTAATACCTCAATTTGAGGATGTGGGATGACTTTGCAACTCAAACAGCAGACTGATTCAGTTCTAAAGCGTGGCCTACACCTAATCCCCACGTACAGTCGATCAACTTTCATTCCGCAGTGAGAAAGACAGCGACAGGGTTTTCCTGTGGTCGGGTAACTCTTCATTAGTTCCAAGAGGGCTGAAAAGGAATGAAAAGATGGCTGTGTCTGACTCTCCGCCTGCGCTTAATAACTTTGTTCCTGATTCAAGTGATGAATGCTTCATATGTGTCTGTAAGAAACACTTGTCACTTACCTTAGGATCGAAGCTTTGTCACTGAGTTGAGGAACTGCACTCTGGGATTTCATGTGCACAGCATATTGTGTTTAATGACTGTAGAATAACACATGGATAATATGTGGATCATAGTTCCATTTTTTCCACAATTTTGCTTTAATAATTGCTTTATAATTACCCAGTGACAAAATATCAAAAATTGACTCAGCTGTTTTGATCAATATGACTATAATTCACCAGACCTTGATGAAGTATTTGCTCGTCAGATTGATAAGCAGAGTTTTAGTTATGCAAATATTTCTCAGAGGCAGACATGATCTGAAGGCTGAATCTCTGAATCTCACTGGTTGAGTTAAACCTCAATGGGCGGTGCAAGTTCGCTAACTGTCAAACTTGGAACTCGGGTCAAAATATGAATAAACAATATAAATGGTAATTACTTGTTTTTTTCATTCATTCATGACCATGATATTCATGATATTGGACGGTCAGCAGGCTTACCAAGATAGCAATAGACTAGTATGACTAGTTTGAACGTGGAAGGTCAGCAAGGCTAACTAGATAACGTAGATAATTTTGTACAAGATTACATTACATTAAGGCATTCTGCTCTCATCCAAAGCGACTTACATATCATCATACCGTTGGCGGAGGCAGCCATGCAAGGCGCCAACCTGCTCAACGGGAGCAATTTGGGGTTAGGTGTCTTGCTCAAGGACACTATGACAGATTTTGTCCTCGATAGGAGCTGGACTCGAACCTTCACGTTTGATAATACACTCGAGGCCGTGATCAATCGCGATTTTATTATTTGCATATTAAGAGAACTATGGGAGATTGAAAGTGCAGCTAAAATGTGAAGATTTATAGATACAGTTACATTTTCACAATATTACAAGTTTTACTTTGTTTGATCAATTAGGCACTGCTCAAAATAATGTAAGAGTTTATTTGTACCAAATGACTTTTATCAGACCATAATGAAGTTTCATAAGTGTCCAGGTATAGAGGAGTGAAGTATTTTACTTCTGGTGTTCACAAAACCCAACTTGCTACAGACCCATCAGCCTTCTAAGCCATATAAGGGAAATTCACTAACGTGCCATCACTGTAAGACTCACCATCCATATCGAAAAGATGGGCCTCCTCGGAGTTCACCAAGCTGGATTCAGAAAACTGTTCAACCACTGACAAAATCCTCTGCATCTTAGATCTACTCTTCGTAGCTTCAATAACAAAACACATCACCCTGGCAGTAGTCTTTGACATTGAAAAGGCATTTGACAAGTTGTGGCATAACGGACTCATCGACAGGATATCCGACTATAACCTGCAATTCCCCCAGTCCATCCAAAGCAGCTTTACCAGCTACCTCCATAACCGTCAAATCAAAGTCAAGGTTTCCACATCCACCTGCTTCACCCCCAAAGCAGGTGTCCCTCAGGGAGCAGTCCTCAGTCCACTTCATTCTTTTCTTATCTGACATTTATTACCCCCCAACCTGGACCCACTACATCAATAATCTGGAAACACAAGCAAAACAAAGGCTTATCCATCTCAAATCACTCTGCGAGAGAAAGAATGGGGCATTACCGGACAAAATCGTAAAGGTTGACATCACATACATCCGATCACTCTTTGAATACGCCACACCCGCCTGGATCACAACCTCACATCACCAAATGAACTGGTTACAAATCATACAAAACATTGCAAAAAAAGTGGCATTCCGATTACCCAGATTCATCAGCAACCATTACACACACACTCTCTGGACTTCAATCAATCCGAGACAGACAATCACTCATTTCACAAAGATACCTCCATAGAGCCATCCAGAACCCATCACTTAAAAGAACAAACACTCCACTATCCACCATGCTCCAGTTCACCCAGAACTCCCATAATATCTAGACCAAACACCATCACTCCCTACCAATTTAATCCAAACCTTACAACCCTCTTTCTATTTTACTATAATTAACACTTTTACTTGTATTCTCTTTTAACTATTCTACAAGTTATTAATAAAGTTTGTTTTAATAGTTCAAACTCTGGTTAATTTTAACATCACAATGCCTTGCTGAGAACCGCCATCCCTTCTCCCAAGCCTTTTGCTTAAACTCTCATCTGACTATGGTTGCCAAGAAGTAATGGACAGAAAAGAGCCAGGAGCTCTGAGCTGTCCATACAAGACAGATGTTAGTAGTAGAAAAAAACTTCAACAAGGTAATTGGAATTTGACTTTTCCTAATTGTTTCCGACATTTCTTCTTAGTCAGAGTAAAGGTTTGGCCACAGGTGAATGGCCTTCGAGCAGTTAAGTGTTCAGTGCCTTGCTCATTGGCATGTCAGCAGTTATAGTAAGCACAGTAATAATACCAAGGATCCCATAGTTACTAGCTCACAGCTAAAATATATTGTCCTATTGATGTCGAGATTTAAACCAAAACCAAGAAATTGGTCTCTGCTGTGGAGTGTTGGAGAAGGGATCTCTCCCAGAGAAGGCAGAGGTGGAAAGATGTATGTAATATTTGACTCAAGCAGAAGTACTGTTAACTCATGCCCTTCCGTCCATATCTATCACCATATCTCAAATACTCATAAGCACTGAGTAATGCATTATTTGCGGTATAGTTTAGGAGCTTTTGTGTTCTGAGGAGCTTTTTTACATCACCTAAAGATAAAAAATATCAACAAACAAAAGTAAATATGTCATTGTAATGGAATATAATACTTTATTATGCTTTATATTATACTTGTTATGCACTGTTATGAATGCTGAATGTTTTGAGAACAGAGAAAGCCTGTGCTTGGGATTCACGATAAGCACAGGTAACAGAGTGGCTAGATTGGGTGCGGACCGATAATATAACGATGCGTCATTCATTTCACATGTTGGGGATGTAGCCCCCATCCTTGAACTATTATTAATGCTTATGAAAACTGTAGTTCAGAGAGACATTTCAGCCATCTCTCTGAGAAGCGAGGACTGTTGTCTCCATGCTTGCAAGCATTAATAAACTAGACTAGTTTTAATACATTTTAGAGCAAATTCGTTGGATCCTACAGATTGTGTTATAAATCCACATGGCGACTGACCTCTACAGGTTGAACACCGGCTATTACAAGTGTATTTTACTATTGGCTGATCTGGTGACAGGTGATGTATTTAGTGCCAGCTTTCGTCAACAAGCAAACACCCCATCACATCCACCCCATCACATCCACCCCATCACATCCACCCCATCACATCCACCCCATCACATCTACTGCACAGTTTGTTTTACCGAGGTATCTGGCAACGCCCCCTATGAAACGAAAGACTACAGACTTAGCAGATAGTGAAGAGGAATAGACAATAGCGAACAGCAGCCGCCGGTGGTGTTGGCTGAAATCCTCTACTGCAAATTACATTTCTGTCGCAAATGTAACAGCGCTGCTATCGGACTTGCTGTCTGTATGTGTGTT
>OMOT01089024.1:8788-20552 GCA_900312575.1 Acanthochaenus luetkenii | reverse complement strand
TGAGGTGCGCGCCGCACGGCCGTCGAGGCGACCCCGGTAACGATCCTTCCGCAGGTTCACCTACGGAAACCTTGTTACGACTTTTACTTCCTGTCTAGATAGTCAAGTTTGATCGTCTTCTCGGCGCTCCGCCAGGACCGTTGCCGCCCCCGGCGGGGCCGATCCGAGGACCTCACTAAACCATCCAATCGGTAGAAGCGACGGGCGGTGTGTACTTTTTCTGACACTGAAGTCACTGCGCATGCGCAAACGGCATATAAAGAAATATATGTTTTGCATTTTTTTTAGTAGGTAGATCATTTTGACTTGGTCATTTTATAAGTAGCTCGCATGCTGAAAAAGTGTGAGCACCCCTGGTCTAAGGGAAGCGCTCCAGTCATGGGGATTGCCGGAAGATCACCATGTCTGTGTAACCACGGATAATGCGACTGACAACATCAGTGCATTGGTACTGAATGACTGGATATGGTTACAGTGTTTTGGCCACCGTCTTCAACTAGCCATTGGTGAGTGTCTAACACAATATAAAACTGTATTTCAATGTTAAATATAATAATAATAATAATAATAATAATAATAGCAACATTAATAATGAATATAAATAAATAATACATTTTCAGAAAACAACCTATATTGTGATATATATCGTCATCGGGATATGAAATTACCCATATCGTGATAGAAGATTTTGTCCATATCTCACAGCCCTATTCTACTGTATGTGTATGGATATGGTTGGAATGACAAATAAACAAACTTGAACGTCTGTAAAGTCCTTTGAGACATGCTTGTGATAAAGGGCTGTATAAATAAATGAACTTGAATTTGTATTGCACGTCGCACTTAGTGAGTCGCTCCTCATTGAGCGCTCACGTTGAATACAATGCCAAGTTGTTCATTGTCTGTTTTGTCACTTCTTTTAGTGCAATACAATTTCAAAGAAACGTCTTGCAAAGACTTTCATGCTCATTTGATGAGCAATTGGAAACTGCTCGGAAAAATCAGCTCTTGGACAAATATGGACGGGAAGACAAGACTGAGGAAAGCTAAAGATTGAAGAATAATCATATTTTTCTTTTGAAATACATGAGTATCTTGATAGGTCCTGTCTATATTATGTAGGCCCATATTATATATTTTAGTTATGGATATTCACATGTTTATTTACAGAATGTAGATGTGTCCATTCTATTCCACTATGGCTCTATATCCATGCGACTGAGTTTAGTGCTTATTTATTTATTCACTGCCATTTGCAGTGTTTGTGTAGTGCTTTTATTTATTTTATCACGATGCCTCGTAGAATCATGATTATAAATGTGAAACCTAATTGTTAATGATGCAAATATTTTCATATTTATCATTATTATAAGTATTTAAATCCGAGGACGTCTGTAGAATTGATGTGAACGCATGATTTCTCACAAATTCAGCCCTTACGAACACAGCGCACTCCAGTCTGGCAGACTTACAACTGCTCTTTTGTGTTCTTAAATCCTGTTCTTAGCCGAGAACGAATCCCAGATAAGAAACCTCACATCTGCCCCTTGGTTGGGTTGCCAGGTAACATGACACATATCCCCCACAGAAACTGAGAAACCCCCCATTTGATTTGTACCACTATGAAATCGGGAGATTAGTGGGAGAAACTGCCAATCTGGAGCACAGCGGAGAAAGGGTTGAATCTATTAAATCAATGGCGATACCCAGCCATAGTTACATTTTATTTAGGTTAGTCAGCCATGCTCTACCCTTTCAGTTACAGGACTACTTTCCCCTGCATTAGTCCTGTTGATTTGTTTTAGTAGTGAAAGCAACTGACAGGTTCTAGTTTCACTCCTCTATAAAGGTTCACAATCCCAACATCCAACTCTCACGTTCTTTCTCCACTTGGTGGTTCCGTGTTTTTTCTGGCAGTCATGTTTCACTGATGCTGTTGTGGTTTGTTGTCTTCATTACACTTCTGCCACTTGTGTTCAACAACTTTCTAATGCATATACACCTCCACTTGTGAGGTTTGGATAGTGCAAATTGTCAGACTGTTGGATTAAATACCTTTGTAATGAATGACAATGCAATACCTGTAGTAATAAGTGCATCAGTGTTAATAAGCATAAATACTGTACATCAGTGTTGCAAACAAGCATCAGAATCCAACTGTTCCTCAGCAAACAGTATTGCATTAAATTGAACAAGCACAAAGGGGAAGAGAATCATTGTGAAACAGAGAATGCAGTTACACTTCCTCTTGCATTGTACAAAATATTAACACATTACATTACAGCATTTAGCAGACGCTGTTATCCAAAGTGACTTACATGTCATACAGTTGGCGGAGGCAGCCATGCAAGGAGCCAACCTGCTCAACGGGAGCAATTTGGGGTTAGATGTCTTGCTCAAGGACACTAGGACAGATTTGTTTTTTCCCGGGAAGAGCTGGACTCGAACCACCAACCATTTTGGTTGCGGGGCGGGAACTCTATCTCCTGAGCTACTGCCACCCACACATTAGAGCATTAGTCTTCCCAAAATGTCAACACAATATCTAAAATCCTACCCTAGGTGTTATGGGGAACTGCGTACGAGAATGAGGTCCATTGTCATCAGATAAATTGTTTTGATGATTATTTGGTAATGGAATGATTTGTTTCGTGAACTGGTTTTTTATTTATATTTTATTATTAGTACCGTCATTATCATTTTGATTTGTATATGTTGTTCGGCAATTAGTACCTTTGTATAAAGCTCATTTGAATGGTGTCCACAGAAGCATTGGTTTCCAAAACACAACTGCCATTGTGCATTTATTTAGATCAGAGGGTTTCAATAGTATGTTTAAAATAAGGACATGTAGGATTAGTATAGAAAAATGTAACTGCTGCTGGACTGGAAGAAAATATTTGTTTACAAAGGTTTGATAATGACGTCAGTGGTCAAGCCAGCGCCGATACGTTCAACGCCACAGTCCATTTAAATTGTCGCAATTTAACGTGGCCTCGCTTACCTGAAAAGTTGCATACCTCGCGGACATAAACTTAACATTTTCCTAATCATGAGGGTCGTCCGGTAAATTCGGCATACACCGGGTCCACCAAGCAGCACTTTAATTCGATTAGATATCCACTTCTAGAATTGGTTCGTACTGCTCGCTACTGCTAAATCTCGGTGTATTTTCGAAGAGGAAGAAGATAGGGGTGCAGGCAAACCTGCTAAACAAGTTGACATCTTGTTGAAATAGGTTGGTGCTTGGTGTATTATATGTATGCCGAATTGGAAATAGGCTCCTAGAGATTCCGAAAATGTCTTAAGCCATGTTCTATCAGGTGTCTACATTTGATGTTGACAAAGGCTACATTAAATTGCCAGAATTGTTGAAGTTTGCAAGAGAACGAAACGTACCTGGGCTAAACTGAATCTATAAAGTGTTGTTGTGGTTGTTTTGGGGGGGTATTTATGCACGGCCTCCTCCTGAGAGACTTTAGGTAAGGAAACATATCGACTTCAACCATTTGTCATAGTTTAATGTGGCCTTGCGTCTTGCAAAAATTGGATCCATCAAGCAGCTCTTCAACTTGTAGAATTGGTAACGTTACAGTTCGCTACACGGTGTATTTTGGAAGAATACCAGGCAAACCAGCTATTCAAGTTCATTAAATGAGTCCTGCTTGGTGGATTGTATGTATACCAAAATTGCCAGAGCAACCGAATGATTCCGAAAACGTTTTACGTCGAGTTCTATTAGGTATGCTCATTTGCGGATATGCAAGGCCACGTTAAACTGCAAGATGTTTGAATAGCGTTTGGCGTGGCGCTCTCTCCATACAGGATAGAACACGACTGAAGTGTAAGAAATGATGTGACCGAGGAAGGGCTCGCATACATTCTGCAAGACAACCTTGACAGCTGAGGACAGTCTGACGGGAGACTGCCACGAACAAACCGAAGTAAAACAGCAATGACCCTGAGATGGAGCCTACTACATTACCTGTCCATACACCTTTGGCATGGCTGATTCAGCAGTACTCCGGCGGTTTCGGCGATGCGGATGGGAGTCCGGTCCGTCTTCAGCGGCACTACGAGCAGCCAGTCGCAGCTCCGAAACGGCGGCGCCGCTTCCATCCCCTTGGATGAAATCCTCATATGCGTTTACCGTGAAAAACCCCCAGTTTTGCGTCCGCATGTAACGCTGCTCCGGATAAAGACGAAGGGTCGATGAGTTTGTTCCAACAACACAGAGGAACAACAAATAAACCGAACACCGAAGAGACGGCCGCATCTTGTCCGTCTGTGATGTCGCCATGTTTGTGTATGTTTCGATTTTGGATTAGGTAAATCAGAAGAGCGCCTTCTAGTGCCCGTGATGCCCCTGATGCTGCATTCAAGTGAAAGTCGGTAAAGATTACACTTACTACTTGAAACATCCTTGTTATGTTGGGGAAATTCTATACACCAACATAAATGTAAGAAGTATCCTATACAGTACATTATTTTAGAGGAAATATAATGTCATTGCTTCATTAAGGCTGATCAGATTTTTTAAAATTGATATAATATGAAAACATCATGATTATGTGTTTTTGTTTTTTGTTTTTGTTTTTGTTCATTAATTTGTTTGTTTGCTTGCTTGTTTGTTTACTTACAGATTTTCTGTAATTTATTTCATATATTTTTAATGTTATTATAATGAATGCAGTGATATGTCATATTTTATTTATTGTTGATTTAACAACACCTGTAATTTTTACATTGGTGTTTTTCAATGAAAAATAAATGAAAAGGTTTCCCACTTTAAAATACTGGTCACCTAAGCTTTCGGAGATAAAAAAAAAAGGACTTGTAAACTCAGGGTTTGGCGACGGAACATGATTTCTCAGACTTCCTGAATTCTCCAAATCACGAACAAGGAAATAAAGTAAACCTACTTGTAGTCAAGTGTATCGAGTGAAATATTCATTTCAAACAAAACCAATTACATTAATGCTTTTTATCACATAACGTTATGTCATTTTGTGATCACAGCTCTCATAGGCATATCATGGAAGGACACGTATACACTATTTGCTGGATTTATTTGTTTGTGGTTGACGTTGCAAAGTTTTGTTTGCTGCAAAACATGAACGCAAACGTATCATCACCAAGTTCATGTGTGTTAAGAGTGAAAAAGAGGATCAGAAACAACTAAAGTCTACAGCAAACTTTGATCATGGCGTCATGACTACGTCAAACTAGTTTTAAAGCACAGACGCTTCCAATTCGATGTTTGTAAATGTCTAAACGCTCAGTCGTTTATTCCCATAGGACACGAACGCAGCATTGTAATTGAACTACTCCCATCTACTGGATTATCATCCAGTTTGAGGTTGCTAGAAGTCCCATGAAATAAGGATTCCCCCCCCCCCCTTATTCCATATTTCCCCCTCTAAATAACTTTATTGGCAGTGTGCAGTGAAACTCTGTACATTTTCCATATAACTGCACCAATGTCACCAAATATTTCAACATCTGCTGTACTTGGAAATTAAAGTGATTCTGATTCAGCCCACGTTGTGTTCATTGATCTTTTACTTTATGAATTGCATACTTTGCACAACACTTTTGAACTCAGAAACAGAATGAACATCTACACAATAAAAATAGACAAGGTAGGTCTATACTGAATCAAGACCAAAGGTAGAATTTAGGACTGGAGTAGGTTTTCATCTAGAGTAATTCATCATGGTATAGAAAAGTAACTTTCTGAGAGGCTTGCTAAATTTGGTTTGGTTACTTCTTATCTATGCAGTTCACAACTGAAATAAGAAGTAACCTAATCAGATTGAGGTATGGAAAGTTTCCCCAAACCCCGGTGTGGACTTTGACATGCATGTATAATGTTGTTTCTGTGAAACAAGAGTGAATTAACAACAATCTATAAGAGACAGCATATAGAAAATGTTTTTTAAAAGTAATTATAATGCAAAAACATATTTATCCTCTTATTTCTACCCTGTTTACGCCATTCCAACTCATGTGTACAGCTTGTTATTTTTTCTTGCAATGGTAAAAACGCTCAGAACAGTGAGTTACTGACTTCCACAGATTCCTATCAGTGCAATCAGCCAACAGAGGCCATGTACATACTGTATAGAAAAGAGACCTACCCCCTAAATTTCTACTCTGAAATGTTTCACATACTGCTTTTATAATTATGTGTTGTGTTACTGTATGTTTAATGTGAGCTATGTGAGCAACCCACCTAGTTGAATTCTTTGTATGTGCAAACTTACTTGGCCAATAAAACTGATTCTGACCTCTGAAAATCTAATGATTTTGTACAGAAATTAGATTTATGAGAGTTGTAAATTAAAAACTGTGAATTTTGAATGTGTCTGTGAAGATAAACACCTTTGTCCTTTTTTGGTTTTGTTTACTTGAATATCTTGCACCAATGTGCATTTACACTCTGGCTACTATTGCTGCTGTGGGGTTATCTAACCTACTGACATAATCCACTTTACTGCCACTGAACAGCAACGTTGATCTGGAGTTAAACCTACCACTTTAGCAGCTTCAATAGAGATCTCCTTTACTCTCTGAGTAGCTCTAATCTTCCTTCATGTAATCCCATTGATTTAATCCAGCACAGGTTTAATGTAGGGATTTGAAGATACAGTATGTCCATAAAAGCCAGTTGGAGTTAGTCCAGAGTTAGTCCAGTTAAATATATTTTAATCTAGGAAGAGGTTTGATCCATATGTGGGAAAGGGTCTTTCTCTTTTAGAGCTGCTCAGGACTGGAACAACTGGTTGGATGTAGATATACCAACACGGTTTAAAATATATATGAAAACTGTAAAGTAATGTTGAGTTTGAGCTATGTAATATTTAGAAGTGTACTGTTATTGTTAAGATTATTACATAATATAGGCTATTTGTACATATATCTGTGTATCTGTCTAGTTGTAGCATGTTGATAATTATTTTGTGTTGTTATTTATGATTTTGCTTTTGTCATCAATAGGATGTCAGTTTGATTTGTCTTGATGCTTGGAAGATACAGCCATAGTCTGTAAATTCCAATAAATCCTAATCAACACACAAACATTATAAAAAAGGTAGCATGTCATTATTTGTGATCAAATGGCACTATTGGAGAATGACTAATGAACAGGAAGATCAGACCTCTCTCATCAGCACAGCAATTACGTACTAGTGTTAAAACAATATACTGATTTGCTGATATATCGGGCGAATACTGGCCTTTTATTAAAAATGGGATCTGGTCTAGTCAGTGTGGCCACCTCTGATATGACAGATATGATGCAGGTTGTATGATTACCTCTTTATTGAAGAATGTACTATATACTACACTGGTTCCCTATGAGAGACCCTTAACATGAATTGATTCTGCTGAGACATTTTGATTGTATGAATATGTTTTATTATTGTTATTATTGATCTTCCATACACAGCCTTGCTTTGTCGGTTGTAGCCTTTCTTGTGCGCTGCTAAAGCAAACGTGGGTTTTTATGTGTTACTGGTTACTGCAATAAACTTTGTTGTTCAAAAACGACTGTCCTAGTAATCTTCATGCATTTAATTATTCTTGAATAATTATTTTGAATTTGTCAATATGAAAATGAATAGGCTTTTCCCCTCCTCCTTGTATGCCACTGTTATGTGAGTATTTTCAAATGGGTGTTTCCTTAATTAAGTTACAAATTAGCCAATGTGAAAATAATATTGCATGCCACAATAGCAATTGTTGGTCTGACAGCAAGCAAATCACAGTACCATGTACACATTCTTCTGTGGAACTTACTGTATTGCTGCCTATCAAAAATATTGTCATTACAATTTGTGTCACATGAACACAACAAAGTGGCAAATATGACTGGGAATGTTGGTCCTGAGGGAACAAAGGCAGAGAGCATGGAGCATGGAAGCCGTGTTAATGACAAATGGAAAAAGTGATGGACTAGATTATCATATGTTTTGGTTTATATATTGTATAAATATGTATTTTGGTACGTTTCTGTTCTCCCCTTTTGTTAATGTGCACGTTCTCCTCTTTATTATTTATTATATGACATTGCAGCACAAAATAGTTCCATGCTGTGTGGCACACTCGGGGGTAGGATGAGTGTCCACGTGACCGAAGATAACAGAACAGCTGTCCACACACAGAATTACTGAAGACAAGTTTTATTCACTGGTTCTTGGAGAATATGGGTTAGTCTCTAACAGGCAATGTCACTTATGGGGTAGTCGTAGTTCAGTCCAGGGGTCGGTACACAATCCAGGCTTTTGTACAATCCGGGGGTCAAGGCAGGAGAAGGGTTCTCAGACAGGCGATGGTCGATCACAAAGAGGGCTCTCAGACAGGCAGGGATGTAGCACACAGCAGGGTCCTTGGTCCAGTCGGTCATACACTCTTTAGGCAGTATCGGCACAAACACTCTCTCTCGTCCTCCTATTTCCCCCATGGGCCACACACTAGTGGTGTGTCGTTTGCGAGTCGACTCTTTGAGCCGGCTCTTTTAGGTGAACATTGGGAGCCGACTCACATATCTGATTTGTTTTGTAAATGAACACAAGACAATAGATCCTATGACGTCTGAGTTAGATGCGATCCTACGACGTCTGACTTGTTCGGTAATAACGATTTAGAGCCAAATCTAGCAAGAATGGTGAGATATTTGTTTGACTCCCTCCCGTGTGTGTAAGCAGCGTGAGAGCGAGGGTCTGAATGCATTGCTGCTAGTTATGATGTACATGGTCTTGAATAGACTGAATAAACTGCACTGAAGTGTTGTTATATGTTATACTGTATGTGTTCTCATCTGAGGACTGTATGATGCAAAAATTATTTCCTAACAGATTAATAAATGAATGAATCAGTCAATGAATCAGTCAATGAATCAGTCAATGAATCAGTCAATGAATCAGTCAATGAATCAGTCAATGAATCAGTCAATGAATCAGTCAATGAATCAGTCAATCCGTGCGCACATTTAAATCCCGAAAGAGAGATGCGTGATGTTGTGAACAAATAGTTTTTAACTTTGCATCGACAATCCTTGTTTCATATTATATTATACAATTCAAATTGCAGTATATTTATCTGTATAATGTTGTAGAATTATTTAATATCCATAATGTTTAATGAATATTGTTATTGTTATAAAACTTTTTTAACCACCAATTTGACACATATTTCGATATATTGCTGATAAAGAATCTTGTTTACTTACGTCTTGCACCAATCATGGGGTCCCGCCCGGCAATCCCAATAAACAGCAATAGTCTTTTTTAATGCATTTATTTATTTTTCTTTGTTATGATGCAATATTATGTTCTATTTTATGAGTGTTTATTGTGCAATGTATTTCAAGACATACAAATTCCCTACTTTAAATGCACATGTGTAATAGCGTCTTACTGTTTTTACATTTATTGTAATATCTTTTGTAACAAACAAACTGCTAAATAATGTTATTTTGGTAATTAGAAGGTAGAGTAAGATTCCATTGACCATTTAAGTTAAGTGATAGATGTGCACAAACACCAATCATAGGTCAAAATATTGCACAAATATTTTGAAAACCGGAAATGCTACTGAATGAAGAGCCTTTTGAGAGCTGAAAGAGTCGGCTCTTATTGGTGAGCTGAGCCAAATGATGTGACTCACTGAAAAGAGCCAGAATGCCCATCACTAAATCTGAGAGATACTCAGTGTGATACATCAATAAAAAAAAAGAGCTATAGTAATCCTATAATACATTTTAGAAGGATACTATAGAAATACCACAGCAAAAAAAGTCCCTGTATTATCAGCAGGGATGAAATGAAGGGTTAATCCAACTAAAGTTTGTTAACCCACCTTTTTATTTGCGGAAAAGAGTTTACTCACCTTTTCAGGCTGACACAAATCTTTATGATGTAAATCCAGAATATACATTATACTAGTTAGTAGTGTCAACCTGATGTAAGTGATATAAAGATAGGACATTTTGAGGAAAAAAAGGTTCTTTACTTAAAATATAATAATTTTTTTTACCCTATGATGATTGCTGAGAAGAGGTCATACTTTACCCACCGTTTTATTCACCACTACATCATTGGCTATAGGAAAAGTATATGAACATTATAAAGTACCATAAACTACTATATGGACATTATAAACGTTATACATTTTAAGTCTCTATTGGAATATCTTAATATTGTAATGGGCATTTTGGTTGGTTTTGACTTGCATGGATTTTGGCAAGCCCGAGAGTGGCCATAGAGAGAGAGAAAAAAATATATAGAGACCACAATATAGTATAACGAATTTCATTCCCTCTATTTGGTTAATATGTACCCTCGTTTTGACAACTAATGCACACATTTTACATGTCGAGCGCAAAAAGCACAAATCGAGGGAACAAATTGTATCTCATTCGCACAAATACACCAAAACGAGGGCTCATATATCTTGTACCCACTAACAAAAGAAATCAAGGACTCAAATTTGATATAGTTATATACGTTATAGTAAATCGTCGCCACAATTATTTTTCTCCCGATGGCCACTCCGTACCAAACAGAGGAAGCTCTGTTTGCAAAAGTCATCAATTTTACTCAGCGTGTTTGAGTGTGTGCGTTGTTCATGTGTGTGGGTGTAAGAGCCACAAGCTCGCTGTGCGCAAACTGAGCCTGGCTCTCCAGAGAGTTCCAGCAAGATATACCTAGAGCATCTACGGCTACGATTACACTGATGACGCAGCTATCAGTGGTATCATAATACCAGTCACCTTGCCAGGCAAGGGTCACGCCTGGCAAGGTGACTGTCATTAAAGTCTTGTTCTGTTTCCACCTTAAAGAGACTTGTATCAGATCGATATGTGGCTGCAGTAATGGAATGTAGCATTATTTCCCTTTTAAAGCTCAGGGAATGGTAATGGTAATGGTAACACAGAACCACTGTATATGACATACCATTCATATACAATATTTTCTGCTTCTGCCTTGTGATTTGGTGTGTTGACCATATTTCCCTCCCATTGATAGACAAATACATGACACTGTGCATTTGAAGATGAAGATGTCCTTTCAGCACCGCATACTCTTTTTTTGAGTGTCTCTTGTGAAACATTTGAACACTGCTAATGCTAAAGAGATATTTCTTTTTCCATATTTCATGTCTATCACAATCTATCTGACTCTAGTTGGCTCAGAAATGTGAATTATTTTCTGACAGTATTATTTGGATATTTAGTTTTATGATTTCAGCTTTGTTACATAAGGGGACCTGGCATTCTGATATATTTCTTTCAACTTTGCCATCCTCCCATGTTGGGAAGTTCAGCTTGAGAGCACATCTATTTCAATCACAAAACCCTCCTGTGCCACTGTAATTGATTTTGCTTTAAAGGATAAGTTTGCAATTTTGGACCTTAGACTGTTTACCATTAACCTGACAAATAGAGACCATCATTTCACTTATCGGTTCAGTGTTGAGCTTTCTCCAGTTTTCCTGCAGGCTCTCACTGGGCTACAATAGAAGTCAATGGGGCAACCGTAAATGCTTTGGAAAAACTAAGATGAATGTGCTTTTCCGAGATGGCTCTATATCCACGCAATTGAGTTTAGTGCTTATTTATTTATTCACTGCCATTTGCAGTGTTCATGTAGTGCTTTTATTTATTTTGTCACGATGCCTCATAGAAGCATGACTCTAAATGTGAAATGAATTGTTAATGATACAAATATTCTTGTATTATTATTATAATTATTTAAATCTT